>OX401409.1:10603445-10703445 GCA_947846245.1 Cerastoderma edule | reverse complement strand
ACACAGACCTTTTTGTTTCCGTGCATATCTCTTTTTTTTTAAAACAAAACCTACGGCACAAAAGGTAGACACAGCACAGCACCTCTCGGCCAAACACGGTTGAATTAACCCTTTACCAAACACCATATTTTCGACGCTCCCAAATTGAAAGAGTTTGCAGACGAACCCCGTCAGCAACACATTTGTCAAAAGTAGTAATTGTTTAATAACGGGTTAACCCTTATAGCGCTGAAATCGACTTCATGCTTATGCAAACAGGTTTGATCCAGGCCAGCCGACAAGTAAATTGGGGGCTGGCCTGTGATCTAACCTGTTTGCTAATCTGAGTATCTTTCCTTATAAAAAATAATCAGATATTTAAGGTTCTGGAAAGCAGACGACATAAGAATCTAGTTTTAGAAAATTACCAAGCATTCTTAGGGCCAAAGAAACACAGATGTAGCACAATAGCTGTAAGGGTTAGTATGAGCACATCAAGGAAGACACGCCATGAGGAAAACAAAGAGGGTCAATTATTTAAGTCCACATCCCTTCGTATACACTTCATGAACCAGCATTCCATTTGAAACTAGTAAATAGCAAGTTTTCTGATCGGAGAAAAATTATTGTTCACTACAACAAATTTCTTTTTTATACTGCAATGATTTCCATTTTATCAACGCTGTGGGTGTTGTTGACCCTTTGAATGCTTTGTAGTTTTCTAAAAACGGATATTTGTGTCGTCCGCTTTCCAAAACCTTAAATAGCTGCATAATTTTGATGAGGAAAGATACTCAGAGTTGCAAACAGGTTAGGTCACAGGCCAGCCGCCAATTTTCTTGGCGGCTGGCCTTGATCCAACCTGTTTGCATAAGCATGAAGTCGTTTCAAGTACTATAAGGGTTAAAATGTCCCCAGTGCAATGTAAAGCTACAATCAAGTCCTTCATGAACAAAAATGACTTACTATAGTCATCCATAGAACCCTTGACACATATATCAATCATTTGATCTATACCTGTAGCATGAGACAAGTTGTATTTTGTGAAGAGATAACAAAAGCATTGATTATTGACAGTGATATCTTTAATACAACATGACACTCTATCTGACTATACAACAAAGACATGCCTAGCCTAAACAATATATCTAATAAATTCTTATACATGAACTGTATTTCTAATTCATAATCAAATCTTTAAAAGATGTTATCAATTAACAAAATGGCATAATTAAATCCTTATGCCCCTCATAGAAATTTGAGGAATTAAAAACAACAACAATGAAACGCTTAGAATGTGGGTAATTTTCTAAAAATAGATTTTTAGGTTGTCTGCTTACCAAAACCTTAAATACCTGCAAAATTTTGATGAGGAAAGATTCTCAGTGTTGCAAACAGGTAAGATCACAGGCCAACTGCCAATTAACTTGGCAACTGGTCTGGATCTAACCTGTTTGTATAAGCATGGAGTCGGTTTCAGCATTATAAGGGTTAACTATAGCTTCCCATAAAGTTCATATTTCTATGACTTTGTGATTTCTTAGATTCATAATAAAAATTATATGACAAGAAAACCTTGAGATTACCGAGATTTTGTTCAATGTGAAACATGTCTCCCCTTATGAAAATATTTCAAACAGTAAAGTTCTCTTAACCCTTTACCAGACGCAAACATTTTCAACTGGCCAAAATTGAAAGAGTTTGCAGACAACATTTCAAAACATAATGAAATGGAAAAATAATCTGCTGGTAGGGCAGAAAACATTGTGGGAAAAGGAGAAATTGCTCGCTATGAGCAATTTCTTCTTTCCCCACAAGTTTTCTAGAGTCGTCAGCAATAAACTGGTCAAATGCCGTTATTGTTTGGTAATGGGTTAAGAACTTAAAAAACCCCAGTAGAATGACAGGAAGACGGTTTCACAAAATGATCAGTTTATATTGGTATTTATATCTTTTTTTTTTACAAAAGGCTGTAAATGTCCAACAATTGTACATGATTATATACAAACAAAGCCTGACCTATATATGTGTGTTTATAAATGCTTTTATCCTCATAACAATAAGTGTTAACTCATAAATGCCTTTGTGAGTGGACCAAATTGATACAAACAGCATGCAACAATTACAGTCTGAAAACTCAAATTCCTTTTAAAGTTGGGGTGTAACTACTGTAACAAAAGGAGAAATTGCTCAAAACAAGCAAATTCTTCAGGTGTCAATGTGGAGAATAAAATGCCCTGGTGAACATTCATTTGACACATTACCACCTTACGCCTCTTTTTGTTTTGTGACTTTCAAAAAGCATTGTGGCAAAAGGAGAAATTGCTAGTCGCAAGCAATTTCTCCTTTTCCTAAAATGCTTTTTCAACCTATTCACATATCACAACAGCAGAACACAAAGTTTTTTCATATGTTAATAAAGCTTTTTTAAAGTAGACTGCTTCAAGTAAAAGAAATGTCGTCTGCAGGTGGTAAGGAGTTAACCAAATACAAATATGAATAAAAATGATAATGCAGATACAAAATTTTAGAAATCATTCCAACAAAATAGAAACAACTTCCAAAGGGAATTAAAAATAAAAAATCCATAGAAATTGGGTTTTACCCTCATGCAAAGTGCCATTTTGTTTCTCCAAATTTAACATTAAAATGACAATCTCACAAATGGGGCTTTTAATCTTTTTCAAATAAAATGTTTTAATTTCAGATAGAATGGCAAGACAGATCTTTATAACTACACGGAAATAGATAAATACTGATATGCTTCTCAATCCAGTGTATTGGTATTACATAAATATATAGCATACAGTCAAACTTGTGTTAAGAGGCCAGCCTATGGGACAGAGTAAGTTGGCTGTTTAAGACAGGTTGGCTGCTTAACACAAATTGATGTACACTATAAATCTAACAATGGGACTTTCTGTAGTGGTTGTTTAAGGCTGGTTGGCTGCTTAAAAGGGTGGTTGCTTAACTCAAGTTAGACTGCATTTGTCTTACAGATATATTACGGTTTGTACAGTTTATCAAGAAAACATCCATAATAATCAAAATGGGTAAGAGATTCTGGGATCCAGACTAAAAAGCGGCTTGACATTCTAATCATGTAAAGCTAGCACAGTGTGCTAAATAGTAACAAATGACTATTCGTATACCAAATTTATTCAAGAAAGGACTGAAAGACACAATTATTTTTATATCTTTTATACAAAACAAATATTTTCAGCATCTTTGAAATAAAGAAATTGAAAAATGTTACATATTCAGTGACAAGGCTTTTTTTATCACTATTTTATTATTTGTAACCAACATAACACAGTCTGTGAGATATTCCCTTCAAAACTATAGAAGATTGCCAACGCTTTGTATCTACAAAGACTAGTCTTATAAGTTCTTCACCTCTTATTGACTTTCTTTATTTAATTTGAACAAATACTATTTTATTGATAGCAAATCTTGCATTACAAACAAATATTTTACCGAATGCCTGTATTTACCAGTAATATATCTAAATACATGTAGTCTAGTTTTAAAAAACTGTTCATTTTCTTAACAGCTTTATTCATAAATTATGTAAGGTTAAAGTATGCATCTTTTATGAAATTTCTCCTATTATAAATCAATAGCAGAAAGCTTTTGACAGTTATTCCTCTCTCTTCAACTTTGCCAGACAGTTAAATCAAACTCAGGTAATTGATTTCTATGTTGCTTCAAAATTGCCAAATCGTCTAAAAGAAGAATATTTATAGCAAACAGTTAAACCAATGAAACTGTGTTCAATCGATACAAACTTTGGTATTGCTTTCAAAAGCTTGTCTTTTATTGAAAAACCCAACAACATCTGATAAAAAATGCAGGTAGTATTTTGTCTATAATATATACATCAGTCAGATTATTCCTTTCCCAAACAACAAATTTTCGACTGTCCCAAGTTGAAAGAGACGACATTTCAAAATGTGATGAAATTGAAAAATAATCTTCAGATAGAGCAGAAAACCTTGTGGGAAAAGAAGAAATTGCTCTAAGCGAGCAATTTCTCCTTTTCCCACAATGTTTTCCAGAGACATCTGCAACAAAGTGGTAAAATGTCGTTATTATTTGGGAAAGGGTTAAGACATAATCGCATCTTTGAATTTCAAGAAAATATACACAGACAGTGCTTTCAATGTTTAAATTTTTAAACTACCTCAGACAAACATTTGGGGAAGGGTTTTGTCTGCTTCATAGTATGTGATACAGAAACGGCTTAACCCTTTACCAAACAGCACATTTTCGACTGTCTCAAATTGAAAGAGTTTGCAGACGCCATATCAAAATGTGATGAAATTAAAAAAATTACCTTCTGGTAGGGCAGAAAACACTGTGGGAAAACGAGAAATTGCTCATCATGAGCAATTTCTCCTTTTTCTTCAGTTGTTTCCAAAGTCATCTGCAACAAACACATCAAATGTCGTTATTGTTTGGGAAAGGGTTAACAGACTCTTAATCTGCTAAATACATTTTAAAGATAAACAACTCTTTTAGATCAATGCATGCAAATCAATAAGAGTTTTTTCCCTTTTTCCTAAAAAAAGCAAGTACCCATCAAATCTCAACATTATAAAATCAAAGCACTGATAGCTCTGAAGTACTAAGGTGCGCAAGATAATTGAGGACACATTTGAAAATTTCTTTTGGCAACATCTCGAGGAAAACAGCTGCTCCTTTTACCATCATTACTATAATCATTATTTCTGTGAACACTGAACGATACTCTATTTTTCGAACATCTGGACATTTTACCATTTTCCCATGAGGCAACTGTAAAACTAATACAGAGCAAAAGAAAGCAAGTGAATCCGGACTACATTCCTAGTTCCAAGAAGGTATAAGTCCGCACAGTAAAGGCGGATGTTTAATGAGTAATTGGGGTCAGACCGTTTTTTTGGTATCGATAAATACCGTCCCTCAAAAAGTGGTATGTAAATTCAATGGACTAAGGTGCTGACGCACCCTTAGTCCAAAAAATAACACCATTATTGAGTCATTTCCTCATTTTGAAGCTTTTTGATGGACAAAATTCAGAGCAACACGAGCCTTTAATCCCACTTTCAATGCAATGTTAAAAAGAAACCATTGTGACAAAAATAGCAACTGCACGTGTCCAAACATTATATGGAAGTATTTTTTTCTTTCTTTGTTTTATAGTAAGATATGTGAATTTTTAAGTTATTTAGAGAAAATCATGAAATGTTGTGAACATATATTTGAAAACAAAGTAATGTCTCAAAGTAAGTCGAAAATTCAAATTACATCTGTAAAATATTTCATTTTGGGAAAATCAAGCATTAGTTATGATGTTATAACAAACATTCTTAAATACATAGAAAATAAATCTTTAACAACATATGTGAAATTCAATTGTTGTCTATTAAAATTTAACACATAATTAAATAATAAATAAATGAATATTAAGTATTTCATCAAATTATTACAAGTAACAAAAATGCATACAAGATCAAGCACGTGAAAACTTGTAAAATACTGGATATCAAAAGAACTCTTTAACTTTAATTTCATTCATTTTTGCTAATCAAAACTTTGCTCTTTCATTATAGAAGACTATGAATGCATTGGCAGCAATAGACATTTGAAAATGTCAAATTCTGTCGAATCAATTTCAACAAATATTAATTTCTTATGTTTAAAAAAAGCATTAGTTTGTTAACTTTATAATTCATTTAATGCAATTGCAAATCACAGATACATGTTATAGGAAAAATTAATGGATATATGGGAAGTCTGTTTGCAGAAAATCAAAAGGTTTAACCTCATTGTTAAGGGATGAAACTCTAATTTTCACAAGGATGTAGGGTAAGAGAAAATGTAAAGTTTTCAACAGAATTTCAGTCATATTGCAACACTCAGTGAACAAATCTGAGCTCACAATATTTTCTCACTTATACTTCACAGTATTCTTTCTAAGCCACTGCCTGCTTTCCCATAACAACATAATTGATCACTGGGGAAATGAATAAATCATTTAATATGACAAAAAATTAATAACAAAATATGGAAAGAATCGTCATGTATCATACTTCGGAATTGGGATTCCTTGTTAGACATGCTACAGACTAGACTAATGAGGCTAAAAAAACTCTATTCTGGAGTCACACATGCAAACAGTCTCAAGATTACCAACAACATAGAGCTTTAGGGAAAATAAAGAAATGAGCAAAGGAAACTAACTCCATATCCTAACAGGTACATGTCTGAATTAATAAGTAATATATCAAAGATACAGTGCAATACCACAGCAAGTGTTTCACACTTGTGAAGGGCTTACTTTAGTCTAGCACTGAATCCTTAATATAAAGGTACTGCCAACTTAATACATTCATATGATGAAATGCATATGTTTTTCATTACTTTTTGTCTCTTTTGACATTAAGTTTCAGGACATCTTTCAAAACCATTGCAGTTAAAGACAAAATTCCATGTAAACTGTCTCAAAATGGTTCAAGATAAATACGATCATTGCTACAATTCATTCAATATATTCTTCTATACTATTCTAATCTGGTCTTTCACATTTCCAGTTTTCTCTTTACACTTGGTTTTCAAGATGTCAGACCCTTGTCTTAAACATGCCATGAGCAAGTTTTCCCCATTTCTTTTCTGCTCACCATTTCAAGTCTTCTCATCCTTTCCCGAAAACTTAGCTCTAACATGCATGCCTTGGGACATAGAACTGTCTTCTTGTTCATCCATTGTGCTGTCTTGAGTCATAAAAGACAAGTTTTTACCTACAATTGCATCACCCATACCTGGATCCCCAGTCAGAGAACTTCTCGTAACAATGGAGGACATTTCATCTTTCTTTGCGGCAAGAAAACTTGGGATATATTGCTTCTCTCCTGTGTGTGTTCGCAGGTGGCGTATGAGGTATCCTCTTTGGGAGAACTCTGCCTCGCACACGTCACACTTGTGCTGCTCATCCGTTGTGTGCAGCTTCTTATGGGTTGTCAGAGCACTCTTCATAGCGAAGGAAGCATTGCAGTACTCGCACTTGAATGCCTTATCACTCGTATGAATCCTTTGATGCTTGGTTAGTGTGCTCCTGTCCGAAAAAGCAGCAGCGCAAGATCCGCATTTATATGGTTTTTCCCCCGAATGGATTTTCTTATGCTTGCTCAGGTTTCCACGATCCGAAAACACGGAGTCACACATGTTACATTTAAATGGTTTTTCACCAGTATGGGTTCTGTAATGCTTTATCAAGTAACCTTTTACAGAAAATACAGCATTGCAAAGCTCACACCTAAATGGTTTTTCTCCTGTGTGTAAACGCGCATGATTATCTAGAATACTTTTCTGCGAAAAGGAGGCATCGCAAAGTTTACATTTATACGGCCTTTCACCTGTGTGGACTCTATAATGGCGAATCAGTTTGTAATTCTGGGCGAAACAGTGACCACAAACATCACACTTGAAAGGCTTCTCCAATGGAGGTTTGTCCTTTTTGGGTGTGTCTTCTTCGACACTGTTTTTCAATCCCATTTGTGTTAATACTTCTTTAACATAGTTATCCACCGTTTCCCTGGTTTCTTTGGGAATTTCATCGCTACTTTGGTCTTTGGTTTCACTGCTGGCTTCATTGCTCTCTTTGTTGTCCTCATCATTTTCGCCCTCTATTCGTGTAACGATCTTACCATACTCAGCTATTGCACCAGATTGGTCTTTGCTCGCAGTCTGTTCTGCCATTTTCTGCCAGGTTAGATACATTGCAAACGATGAGCCATCACTGCTTAGGTCAGTATCATTTTCTGCACCTTTTGAATGCTGTGCTTTTATTTTCATCATTTTTGCAAACAAACTTTGGTTATCATTAACTTCTTCCATTTTCCTTTTGAACATGTCTAAAGGACTGGCATCTCTATCATTCACACCGCCCTGGCTACCGCTCCCACCTGCCTGAGGTGCAATGAACATCCCAGGGTTGATATGGCCTGCCGATTTGCTCTCACCCTCCCAACTTCCAGCATCATCATGGTTTGTCTGAGTTGCATGATTTGAATGCTGCATCATGTATTCATCACTATCATCCACTATTTCCGTTTTCACCTGAACTTGCTGCATGTCCTCAGGATCCTCTTCAGTTGCCTGTACTGTATCACCATTCTCAATATGCCATTTCTCATGCTCATCAAGATGGGGTTTACTGGAGAATCTTGCATCGCATGATTTACACTGGTAGAGGTTGTTGTACAGGTACTGCAAGACTCCATCCATGGCTGGAGTTCACCTTGGAAGGGAGCAAAAAACCTGAAACAAAAACAATATTAAATTAGGAGAGTTGATGAAACTGTCTTGAAATTCTGAATAATCCTGAGTTGGATGGTGTTTACAAACAGGTTTTTTCTGTGGCAGCGTTTTATAACATAAGCCTATAAAATCATGCAGGTTTCCTATTAATTCAAAATCTCACCACTTTTTTGGTTTCCCAATTCAAGAAATTCCGAAATAAAACTTCAAAAAGTTTACAAGTCTAGACCTATTCCTAATTCAAGGAAAAAGAACCCTGACTAAAAGGTATGAATTTGATAAAACTGTAGACAAGCTACTATGTTCACATGAGATTCAAAGTTATTTCTATTATTTTTTCGGTTTTATTTCTTCTCTTGTAATCAAATGTGATTGTGATTGTCATCTGATTGGCAAATGTCGGCCCTTTTCATTAAGGCGAGGGGAAAATATCCGCCCTATACTAAAAAGGGGGCAAATGTCCGTCCTTTACAAAACACGCTAGGGGAAAATGTCCGGGGTGGCAAATGATTGGGAAGCAAATGTCCAGGATTTGTTCACATTGATTAATTGGGAAGGTACAGATTCAAGGTTATGCATTTTTTCTAAAACTTTATGGTCATTCCTCTTTCATGGGTATGTATTAGAATTGTCTGTGACAAGAAAATGTGAATGAGTACATAAAATAGTGTGTTTAGAGCTGAAATTTAGAAGTTTGGATAATCTTTAGAATTAAAAAAAAACACATTGGTTTTTCTACAATTATTTCCTTACAGCTGTAATATCCGCATAGCATAATGAATATTTTATGAAAGAATGGTAAGTAACCTCTTTCATCTCATATAATAGAAACCATCATTCATTGGGCGACAGTGGCACAGTGGTAGTGTGTTGGACTATTGTACCAAGGGTCCCGTGTTCGAATCCCCATCAGGCGAGGTGAAAATTGCTGGGGTTTAGCCACCAAACCGGCGCTATTACTTGTGTTTTGTCCAGGAAGCAGTCATCAAGAGTGAATCAATGGGCTTAATTAAGCCTCCTTTACAATCGATGTAAAACCAACCAAACAAACAAAATGAAAATTTTGCAATCAAACAAGTCCCTTTCTACCATTTTCACAAGTAATTTGCAGTTTAGGTGCTAAATTTTTAGGACATCAAGAGGATTGAAAAGTATTCTAATTTCTACACTACTTAAAAAAAGATGTCAAGTGATATTCATTTCTATAGATTTCTAAATCGTGAAGAATTTTGAGCTGTGCCAAAATTGCCCTTCAGATATCTAGGATTTGATTAGTGCGAACAATCTCACAGATATTTCTCAAATTGCCTTCATTTAAATGATCAAAACCCCTGGACATCTACTCGATACGATAAAGTAAACGACTTTTCACTTTTAAATGTACCAGGAACAATGTCAAAATGGAGAAAAAATACTTACAATCTTGTCTTTGTGATAAGAAAATTTAATAGTAAATGGCGGACATTATGACAAGGGAGATAACCACTTTCTACTACAGAAGTCGGATATTGAACCTCTACAAAGGTGACCTCCCTTGATACTAAAGTCGCCACTTATTTACGTGACATTTTCGTTTTTGATATTTAGTACAGATGACGATGGGCATGTAAATCTGGATCTACGCGATGAGCGAGTCTAGCCGAGAGGTCGATGTGGTTGTGGTCGGTGCCGGGCTTTCTGGTTTGACCGCTGCCAGGCTTCTGCTCTCCCGGGATTCAAACTTGGACGTGTTGGTGTTGGAAGGGAAAGGTGAAATTTTACATTGAATAGATATTTGGCAAATTTAGCTAGTTGAAACTTGTTATATACCGTTTACCGTCTGGTACAGGATAAAGTATTATGTCTGTGACTCAAAAGTGGATAAGAAATTTAGACTATCATAACTTATGATAATCTGTCTCATTTCTGATATTTGATACATTTTTTGTGATTCAGTACTAGATACGATGTTGTA
Source organism: Cerastoderma edule (assembly GCA_947846245.1). NCBI lineage: Eukaryota > Metazoa > Mollusca > Bivalvia > Cardiida > Cardiidae > Cerastoderma > Cerastoderma edule. The sequence goes on along the minus strand of OX401409.1, from coordinate 10,693,211 downwards.
ACATCTACTAGATACAATGTTGTAACATCTACCAGAGACATAGATAACAGAGATTGGCAACTCCTTCTTTACCTATAGCCGGTTTCTGCGATATCTCGCATGACGCGTTATTTAGCGAGACCTTTCGAGATCTGTCTATCGACGCTATTTTCAACTAAACGCGAAATAGGCAACACACATTTAAGCGTGTTTTAAGTCATAATAAAATTATTTTCTTACCGAATTTACTATATTGTTATTGTTAGAAAGTTTCTCCATCCAACAAGACCGATCAGCAAGCGATTATCAAAGAAATAAACATGGCAAACTGCGACAAACTTGATTGAATTGTTCGCAATTTCGTGGTTTTGTGCTATAAACGTGATAATTGAGTAGTTTTAGATTCAAACTGTTCTAAAGGAGGGTTTTTCAAACATTTCCAATTCAAGTCCATTTTAAAGAGAGGGTTTGTTTTTCTACATTTCCAAATTTTCAGTTTGATATTCCTTGTCATTTAGAAGTTATTCCGTACTGAATATGTCCCTTTTACGACCCTAATGAGTTTAACCATCTTGATTTACAAGCAAAAATTAACAAAGTTGTGCACAGTAAAACTAAAAAACTATGCACTGGATCATATCATACTTGACATTTTCCTGAAGTGTTATTTTTGTTTTATGGTTGCCCGCATTTTTAAAGTAATCTTCGCTTCCATAACGAAGTTATGCCAGGTTTACTTAACCACACAAGCATGATCATGATTTCGGCCATTTTATTTTCAACCAATATATTTCATACTTGTACAAAGTAAAATGTTTTAATGGAAGTTTATTCAAACATTTCTGATTTATGTCCATTTTAATGGGTTAATATGATTTTGTCGATTTCCAAATTTTCTGTCTAATATTCTTTGTCAATTAGAAGTTATTGCGTACTAAATATATCCCATTTACTACCTTAATGAGTTCAGCCATCTTGATTTCCAACCAAAAATTAACAAAGTTGTGCACAGTAAAACTAAAAAACAATGCACTGGATCATATCATACTTGACATTTTCCTGAAGTGTTATTTTTGTTTTATGGTTGCCCGCATTTTTAAAGTAATACTCGCTTCCATAACGAAGTTATACCAGGTTTACTTAACCGCACAAGCATAATGGTGATTTCGGCCATTTCATTTTCAACCAAAATATTTCATACTTGTACAAAGCAAAATGTTTAAATGGAGGTTTATTCAAACATTTCTGATTTATGTCCATTTTAATGGGTTAATATGATTTTGTAGATTTTCAAATTTTCAGTCTGATATTCTTTGTCAAATAGAAGTTATTGCATACTAAATATATCCCATTTACTACCTTAATGAGTTCAGCCATCTTGATTTCCAACCAAAAATTAACAAAGTTGTGCACAGTAAAACTAAAAAACTATGCACTGGATCATATCATACTTGACATTTTCCTGAGGTGTTATTTTTGTTTTATGGTTGCCCGCATTTTTAAAGTAATATTCGCTTCCATAACGAAGTTATACCAGGTTTACTTAACCGCACAAGCATAATCGTGATTTTGGCCATTTCATTTTCAACCAAAATATTTCATACTTGTACAAAGTAAAATGTTTTAACAGAGGATTATTCAAACATTTCAGATTTATGTCCACTTTAGTGGGTTAATATGATTTTGTCGATTTCCAAATGTTTAGTCTGATAATTTCAGTCTTAATTCCGATCGCTTGCAAAAATGTCAAGTGAAATGTGTCATTTGAAGAACGAAGGGTGATAGAGTCAATCACGGTAGTGGACAATACAGGCTATGATTGTAAATTGCCACCCCATAAAATATGTAGTTTGATGTCATAAAACCTTTTGATGCTAGGGCGATTACACAAGAAGTGTGTGGCGCTAACCCTGTGTCCACTCTCTGACACCTCATTCAAATTTAATGGCCTAAAGATCCTGAAAACAAAATAGGGAGGATTTGTTCTGTTTAAAGCGTATGTCTGGTTTTAAAAGTAGTGTGCTTTGACTTAATTTCTCGTTGAGAAATGATAATAAAAACGAAGGTGCAAGACACACTATTTGCTTTAGCTTAACATTCAAAAAGCTCACATTTCTTTTTTCTAAAATCATTTCGGTCAGCAGCATGATAAGACCAGACCCTTACGTGTTTAAGAACAATTATGTACTTATTGATTTGCAATCAATATTAGAGGAATCTGCGGTAAAAGGTGTATTGAAAAACTGTGCACGTCAGTTTTTTCTTACGTGTCCTTTCGTTTACTAAAACCACTTTTACAAAAATTCTCATCATATGCATTTTAACATCATAAAATACTTTTAATTTTCTTAAATTGAAACATTTGGCTTGAAATAATGTCATGATGAAAAATGTGTTTTGTTTTGACAAAATGAGCACTGTAAACAGTTTTACGACACAGAATAAATGAAATGAAGTGAGAAAGCAATCTTTTAATATTGACGAAAACTATCATGTCTTAGTGGAAAGTTCATGCTTTGGTTATTAACTGCAACTAAATAGAGTCACTTGATTTATTACAAAATATTATTCAAACCTTTGCTTGAAAGACATTGTCGTTATAAGTACAATTCTGAATTGAATGGTAATCAAGCCTGTCATTGAAAAAGAGGCCTACTGGAACTTTTTGTTTTGTTTTTTAACATAAAATCAATTTAATAAAATCAAAATAAAACAAAATGTCCAGAAGTTGTTTCAGATAACCAATCAGATAACCAAAACATAGCTATTTTACTGTAATAAAGAAGTATCAATTTCGCTTGACATCTCCCGTGACAACGGATAAACAGGTACGCACTTTCCTTATCTCGCAGAACCTCGCTGCACGCGAGAGTTTGGCGATAATTCCGGAGTTGCCAATCTCTGTTATCTATGTCTCTGCATCTACTAGATACAATGTTGTAATGTCTACTAGATACAATGTTGTAATGTCTACTAGATACAATGTTGTAACGTCTTTTGGCTGATACATTGTTGGGAACAAGAATAGTAACATAACATCTCATTTACATACTTGCGCCAAGTTTAGTCAAACTAATTAGAAGCTAATCTAGAAATATTGCAATATTTCTGTGTTTGGCTATATCTCCTGTTAAGGTGCCCATTGATAATTATTAAAGCTATCATAAGTCAAATCATTTTTTGATATAATGGATAATGAAACAACATGAAAAGGCTTTATGATATTATCTTTCAACAGTCTAACTCATCTTTATGTTATTTTTTTGCTTTTGACCAAGATGTATGAATTTTCAATCAATTATCAAGAAACAAGAACGAATAGAAAACTTAATCTACAGCACTAATCCTGACATTGTCATAGCAACAGAGATATGGCTGAATCCAACAATAACAAACAATCAAGTATTCCGGTGCAACTACACAATCTGGCGAAAGGATAGAGAGGAAGGTTAAGGCGGAGGATTAATGATAGCAATCAAAAACGAATATCTATCGACTGATGAACCAGAACTTCAAAATGATGGTGAAGTCGTCTGGGCTAAGATAAGTATCTCTGGCTGTAAAACTCTTCACATATGTGCCTTCTATAACCCAAAGACTAGCGATGATAAAGTACCTACCCTTTTCGAGACTCACTACATTGAGCAGCTAAAATCAAAGATGCGCTTATAATTATCGGAGGGGACTTCAACCTCCCAGGATGGGACTGGAAGACTAAGACACTGAAGACAAATACTCAGCACATCAAAAACCACAACCTTCTGTTAGCCAGCCTAGATGATCACGGACTAGTCCAGTTAGTAGAAGAACCAACCAGAAATAACAACACCTTGTATTTAATGATCACCAACATCCCCAGTAAAGTACAAAGAACCGAAATTATACCTGGCATTTTTGATCATGACGCCGATTTCGTAGAGATTGACATCAGCCCGGTAAAACTGAGGCAAACCCAACGCAAGATACCGCTTTATAAGAGCGCCAACTGGGAAGGCATCAGCTCTGATATGAAGTCCCTGCACACCACAATCAAACAAATGGCCAAGCTGGACCAGAATGTCAACAGCCTATGGAACATATTCAATGACCGACTACAGACTAGCATCCAAAAACACATTCCCCAGAAACTAACTAAAGCAAAAGACAAACTACCATGGATAACAAAAGAAAATCAAACAGATGATCAAGAAAAGAGACAGACCTTATAGACGAAAAAAGAAATCAAACAACGACTTAGACATAAAAAACTTCAAGATTATTAAACAAGTCCAAGCAAAAATGAGACAGGCATACTGGGGGTACATTAAGGATGTTATCTCGCTAGACCAAGAACATGAAAACCCACAAAACAAGTCGAAAATTTTTTGGACATTCATCAAACATAAGAAAAAGGACAATGGCACCATCCAAGGACTGAAAGATAAAGGAAAACTTCATACAGACCCAAAAGATCAGACCAATATTCTCAATCAACAATTTCATTCTGTATTTTCTGAACCAAAGAAGAATTCAAACATGACAACTTTGTAGGACACATCAAGCAGCAAATAACATCAGCATCACATGTAAAGGTATCCAAAAACTACTAGGAAATTTAAACTCTCACAAAGCAGCTGGCCCAGACCAAATCAAACCTCGAATACTGAAAGAAATGGCCAAAGATATAGCACCGATTCTGACTATCATCTATAAAACCTCATACAAAACCAGCGAAATACCAGAACAATGGCGTCAAGCGGCAGTGCATCCAGTTTACAAGAAAGGCAACAGATACGAAGCTTCAAACTACCGCCCAATATCTCTTACCTGTATATGCTGCAAGATCATGGAGCACATTATGACAAGCCACATCATGAATCACGCTGAAAACAACAAGATCCTCTACCCCATGCAACACGGATTCAGGAAGATGCGAAGCTGTGAAACACAACTGCTAGAATTCACATCCGAAGTCTCAGAAAATCTAGAAATTGGGAAACAGACAGACATCCTTGTCATGGACTTCGCCAGCATTTTGACAAAATGAGCCACTGCCTACTGCTACATAAGCTTTACCACTATGGCATCCAAGGCATCACAAACAGATGGATCAAGGCATTCCTCCAGGAGCAAAGCCAGACTGTTGCGCTAGATGGACAACTTTCAGACCCAGTCACTGTAGAGTCTGGCATGCCCCAGAGTTCTGTACTTGGGCCGTCCCTGTTCCTGTTTTATATAAACGACATCCAGGAAGGGCTAGGATCTACTGTTAGACTATTTGCTGATGATACCATAGCATATCTGACAGTAGCGTCAAACAGTGACTGCCATTGCCTCCAGTTTGATCTGGACAAACTCGCCTCCTGGGAGACCCAGTGAAAGATGGAATTTCACCCCAACAAATGTGAGGTCCTATCCATCACACGAAAAAGGAAACCAATCATCCACAACTACCTCCTGCATAACCACACCCTTAAACACGTCACTTCAGCTAAATACCTAGGATGTACCTTCAACAGCACACTCGATTGGGGCCAGCACATTTCAAACATCACATATAAAGCAAGTAACACCATCGGTTTCCTAAGAAGAAACCTAAATATAGCCTCTACAAAAACCAAAGAAACTGCCTACAAAGCCATGGTAAGACCAACATTAGAGTATGCGAGCTGTATTTGGGACCCATACGAAAAAGGCGACATAGAAAAAATAGAGATGGTCCAACGGCGAGGAGCTCAATTTGTCAACCACCGCTTCCACAACCACTCCAGTGTCTCCAACATGATACAATCACTTAATTGGAACCGCCTTGAACATAGAAGAAAACAATCTAGACTAAAACTACTATACAAAATCATCTGTGAAAAAATAGCCATCGACCCAGCAAACAACCTTCAGAAACCAACCAGACAGAGCAGAACTAACAGCACCCTCTTGTATGCCGTCCCCATACGCCAGCACTCTCTCCCACCAGCAGTCCTGCTATCCTCGAACCATCAGAGATTGGAACTTATTACCATATGGAGTCCAGTTAGCAGGCTCAGTTGAGGCCTTCCATGCCCAATTTGCCACCACCTATGCCTAACTTCATCTTTGTCTTTTATCTTCACCCTGTTTATACTTCACTCTTTTAACTTTTTGACTACCTCTATCATGCGCATACACATACCTGGTAAAATATTCAATATGTTGAATGGGGTGTAGGACAATTCCCCACTAGGACGATTCCCCACTAGGACAATAACCCACAGGACAATTCCCCACTAGGACGATTACCCACTAGGACAATTGCCCACTGGGACAATTACCCACTATTTGATATAAAACATATATTCAAATAAATTATGTTTTTTTTTATTTAGAACGTGGATTTTGCGTTATTCAAGTTATCTGTAATAATTAACAATGAAAATAATAGTGGGAAATTATCAAAATAGAGATTTGAAGCATTGTTCCTTTTTTGTCTGCAAAAATATATACTGATAAAAGAATTATACAGAATGCATGTAACAATTTATTATCAGTAGTATTGCAAAAGTCAAGTTAATATCAATGACCAATTAATTAGACTGTTGATTCAAAAATTTTAACCTAATATGAAATACTTTACTTTGCAAATATTGAAGATTCTAATTAAAAGACTCTTTGTGAATTCTTATGATATTGATTTTATAATAGATGGATTTTATATATAGATGGAATGTGGGGTCTAATGGGATAAAATATAAGGAAGCATAGGGATGGTAAAACAATTTTAAAAGAATAAGAAATGAAGAATTAAGATGTGAAAATCAAACACAGACTGAAAAACATGTACATTATTGATATATCAAATATCAATTAAAGACCTCGTTAGCGAGGTGTAGCTAATGGATGATTAAAAGTGTGGAGCAAAACAATCGTTTACTCAATCCAGATCCAAAATTAAAAAGCTTACCAAAATATAAATTTATCGATAAATCTGTTTTCAATTGCCTAAATCAATAAATGGGTTGATTAATATTGATAGGATAATTGAATTGGAATTCATTCTTTTCTACATTTACATTATGCACAAATAATATGCTTACATATATAATCATTGATTTTTAATTAGTTTTAATTAATTGCCTCAATAGTAAAGATTCATGAACATATAAAAATGTATATTTCATTGCTATCATTTATTAAAAGTGGGGAATTGTCCTCGTTCTCATTACAAAAAAATTTGTGAATGGGCCAATCTTTTGACCTTTTTTCAACCATGTGTTATTTGTTTGACTATTTTAATTCAGATTCTTGAAAAAAAAATTTTTATGACCATATCATTTTACCAGTGGGGAATTGTCCTATTTGACACAAATGTGGGCTATTGTCCGGTGGGTAATTGTCCAGTGGGGAATTGTCCTGTGGGTTATTGTCCTAGAGGGTTATTGTCCTAGTGGGGAATTGTCTGTACCCCGTTGAATGTGACCAGTAATAGCAGAAGAAGAAGAAGAAGAAGAATTGCTTATTTTGTAATAGTTAAAATGACATGTGTCTAGTGCCTTTGACATTTGTCGAGGCTTCAATGCATCTCTTTTACTTAACCTGGGTAATTTTCTAAAAAAAGATTTTTGTGTCGTCTGCTTTCCAAAACCTTAAATATCTGCTAAATTTTTTAAGAGAAAAGATGCTCAGAGTAGCAAACAGGTTAGATCACAGGCCAGCTGCCTGGATCCAACCTGTTTGCATAAGCATGAAGTTGGTTCCAGCACTTTAAGGGTTAAGTGGAAGAATTGCTTTAGTCGATCATGAACCCTCATCTTTGGAGTTGAATGGTGTGTTTTTGTTTTCCAATAATTTACCCACTTTTTTCTATTGATAAAATCCAGACAGGGTCGGAGGTCGGACCAAGTCGGTGGAGCTTAAGACTGCTAGTGGCACAGACACCTGGGATATTGGGGGACAGTGGATTGGAAGGTATCCTAAATAACCAAGCATAGAGATGGATAAAGAGGCATTATCACGTTTGTCAGTGAAAAACACTGTTGTTAACGAATTGAATATATGGGCAACGTCACGGGAAAAGCGGCACTTGGACATAGCAAACAGTGTAGCCCCAGACCAGCCGCAACGTCACTGACGTGGCGGCTGGTCTGGAGTTACACTGTTTGCCATCTTAGAGGACATCAAGTTCTACCTTTGAATAAATACAAATGATAACTGTCGTGACTAGATGCTGGAATAATAGCGCTAAGAAAGAGCTTAGTCAGAGGTTTTTATTTATGTCCGAGTGCCCCTTTTCGCGTGACGCGGCCCATATATTTATTAAAAAATATTACATGTATTTGAGTCCTGTGTGGCCCATTGGTGATGGTGGTGGGCTTTTAACTCAGGGTAGTTGATTCAAGCCCTTTAGTCCTACTGGTTTTGTGAGAGCCTCTGTGGCCTACTGGTAAGAGGTAATTTGAAATTACATGGCCCCTCTCTGCGTGGGTACAAATCCCTGTAAGGGCATTTGGATTTTCATGAGAGGTAGTCTCCCAACTGACTTGCGGAATGCTGATGGTTCTACCTGCTGATGGTTCTACGGGCAGTCAAGTATGGGGTCTGGCATCACAGCATAACTGTAATTATGTTGACAAGATGTAAGACCCATATAAATAGATAGAATAAAACTTCGGCTTTATTGGGAGTTTCCTTTGGCAGACACTACAGAATCCTAGCCTTAAGTGCTGGTACTTCTCGGGAAAGCTTTGATGACTGAAATTGTTAAAGGAAGCATGAACATGTGAACTGTTAGCTAGATATCACTTAAAGAGTTGAAACAAATGGTGATAAACCACAAAGAAACACAAACGCTTACTTGTATGATTTTTTATCTTTATTAATAAAATCATATAAACAAATGTCTCAATTGTTACAGATGTCAGCCCCATATAATGGCCCTTGTGGAAGAACTAGGCTTAGAGACACACAATCAGTACATCACAGGCTCAAAGTTTCTTCAGGTCGGTAAAAGAAATCCGGTATCTTCGTACAAATCGGACATTCCAACCCTGTCCCTTGTGGGGCTGATTGACCTTCACAGGATCATAAGGAAGGTAAGGGGTTAGTTTGACCCTTTACCAAACGCCAAAATTTCGACTGTCCCAAATTGAAAGAGTTTGCAGACGACATTACAAGGTGTAATGAAATTTGAAAATATTCTTCTGATAGGGTAGAAGACATTGTGGGAAAAGGAGAAGTTGCTCATTACAAGCAATTTCTTCTTTTCCCACAATGTTTTCCAGAGTCGTCTGCAAAAAAGTCGTCAAATGGCGTTATTTTTTGGTAATGGGTTGAACTTATTTATTTTACATCGATAGTGAAGCTTATGCAATACACTCTGGATGATTGCTTCCTGGATACTAAACCAGTGCTTGCGTCGATTTGTGGGGTAGTCCCGACAATTTTAACCTCGGCTAACGGGGATTGAACCCAGGACCCTCGGTACACAAGGCCAATTCTCTAACACTGTAGCCAAGAAGGTAAGGGGTTGTGGTCTAGGTAAAGGGTAGTATTAGAGTCATCTAAATGTAAAAACTATCTAACAAATTCTATTTTGTAAGTTCTCATTAGAATAAGGAAATTCAGTTTTAACCTGAAATTAAAGGACTTTTTCTGCTTGATTGTAATACATTCTGTATTTTTGTATTTTATACAAATTATTTATCATAAGTGGTTAAGGGATCTATGTAATTGCCACATTTTAACATTTGAAAATTGTTAGCTTTAATGATTTCAGAATATTCAGCAGGGGCGACAAAAGGCCACCGAAATATAGAGAAGCAAAACTAGATTGTTGCATTCGACACAAAAAAATAAAGAAAAGATGATATTAACTCTGCAGCGCAATGAGTTTATTATCCTGTTTCTTTTCAGTAAATATCTCATTCTAGTCTTACCTTGTTAAATATGTAGTCAACCAATTAACTACTATTATTGCAGACAGATGAATTAAGTGCTCAGATAGGCACAGAAGATCCTTTTGCATGTCCCAATGCCGAGTACTACGATTCTACCACACTGGAAACATTTATAAATGGATACATGTGGACATGTGGTGAGTGGATGTGTCACATGGTTTCTTAGTTGTCTTTTGTGATAAAACATTGTACCCAGGGTTCAATGCAAGACTATTGTAAGTCCTTCACAAATGAACCTGCCAATCTATGCTTCGAGTATCTTTGAGTATCGCCATCTAAGGATTCCTGAAGACGGCCATTTATTTCCTTAGGCAGGACACATTTCCTAGCCTAGTACTGGTATTCATCCAGGGATTAGTACTATAACACTAGAGACTGAGTCCTATACATCAATGGAACAAAAGATGGCTACAGATCTCTTTGGTCAGTGTAGGATGCGCATTTATACGTAATATTTTAAAATATAATTGAAGAAATCCTTTCTGTTGTTTTATATTTTATTTGGTTTAAAACATGCATGTTCACAGAAGAGAAAATTTTAAAAGTCAAAAAAAAATGTTGTTGAAACAACATATTTTGGTTGTATTGTTGTTTGATATAAAGTTAAAAGTAGCTATTTTGATTCATGCAGCATAATCAATTCAGGAAGTGTCCGTTTGTCTAAATATACACAGTCAATATGCAGTAGTTCTTAAAAGGGATATTATGCTCTTGGATTAAATTACATGTAAGTTCACTGTATATACACTTTCTATACCTTAACTGCTACACTTCCCTATTCCCTATTCTTTAGAAGCCAAAGAAGTAATACAGGCTGCATTACGAACAATGTTTGGTGCGGAAACTTCGCAGATTTCCACATTATACTTTCTGAGCTATGTCGCTGGCGGTGGAAGCATGAAGAATCTAGTTGAGGCTGGGGAATATACGGCTCAGGAGTACAAAGTTAAGGTATACAAAAGCCCTAAAAAGTCCTAATAAGTCCTAATTCAGGATTTGAGACTAACTATTTTGCATTGGAATCCAACAGGGACCCATATCTATGAAATCAGAGTACCTTCCTGATTAGGTATAAATTTAGCCAAATACGTTTTTCAATTTATATGTTTTCCATTGAAAACTTATTTTTTAACGAAATACTTCTCTAAAAGCAGATAACTTAGCCTTTGCATGAGATGACATAAGAAAACACTATCAAAAAATGTAATAGCTTGTTATGAGCAACTATTAAGCTTGACTATTTGAAGAATAAGAAAAGCTATACTACTCACCAGGGCATCTTTGACATCGCTGTAACCGTACAAGAAAATCTTGATTAAGTTTTTACATGCAAGCTTGTATCTCATGAACTACTGAATGGAATGGGTCTATACTTCATGAGTTCAGGGTCATAATCTAAGAGCCCAGACCAAGTTTCATATCTCTTGTTTCTAATAAACTGCAATAGGGAGTGGATTGAAACTTTATACATGGACTAAGAGTCATAATGTAAGGTTACTGACCAAGGGCAATAACTCTGCTATTAACTTAAAACAAATTATAGCAGTTTCTGTTCTTAGATAATTTTGGTTTAATTTTGTGTACATCCTCATATTTAAGAAACTAATCACATTTCACTGACCTATACCCTTCTCCAATATTATGGGATAGTCAAGCATGCTGTCTTATGGACAGCTCTTGTTTTTATGGGTGGGAGTGTTTCTGTACTGTAGTTGAACCACAAATCCGCCTCTGCATGGGTTCAAATCGCGGTAGCTCTTGATCTGAATTTTCATGATAATTAGTCTTAAGGCTAACTTACAGAAAGCAAATAGCTCTTAATAGCTCAGGGATCTTATGTAAAATGTAAAACCCTACTCCACAATTAACAAACCATCACCATTTATTCAGGGTGGCACTCAACAAATTTCCAAGAAGTTGTGCGATTTGATTGGACCATCTAAAGTATTATTGAGCGAGCCAGTTCAGAAAATAGTCCAAAGTGACCAGAAAGCTGAGGTGATCACTGCCAATGGAAATGTTTATACCTGTAAAAAAGTAGTCCTTGCCATACCTCCTACACAGACAGGTATGTAACAGATACATTGCCCATTTATTTGCCTTTTTATTTACCTCTAATTATACATGTATGTATTTTTACACAGCAACAGTATACTACTTACTTGACCCTTTCCCAAACAATAACGACATTTGACCACTTTGTTGCAGACGACTTCAGAAAACAATGTGGGAAAAGGAATAATTGCTCACAATGAGCAATTTTTCCTTTTCCCACAATGTTTTTTGCCCTATCAGAAGATTATTTTCCAATTTCATCACATTTTGAATTGTCGTCTGCAAACTCTTTCAATTTGGGACAGTCGAAAATTTGTTGTTTGGGAAAGGGTTAAGGTAGTTCATGTCATGAAGTTCTATAGCATATTGGACACACAATAACTCATATAATTCGCATTTGCACACCACTGAATACATAATGAGTAGTTGTATATCCGAAAAGCTGAGGAACCATTTCATGGTTAATACCTTTATCTTTTAAATGAAAACAAGGTTCTTATGAAACTAAAATCTTGCATTGAACCCTCAAATCATGAATCTATCTCATTATTCAACACACCTGCAGAAAAGGATGTTAGAGACTAATTTGACTAAAAGAGAAATTGCTGGTCACTAAATTGCTATCCAATGCTATTTAGATTTTTTTTTCAAACTGACTAAGTGTAGCCTAGACCGGATAAAGGGACTTTTCATGATCTCTTACTTACAGTTTATCAAAATTTATTAAAGTAATCGTATTTTGTTGGTACTTATCCGGATCATCTTGCCAAAAAACTGTTGAATTTGACATTATTCAATATACAAGCACTTTCTTTCCTTTTTAGGACAGATCCTTTTCAACCCCCTATTACCCGTGGAGAAGAGAGAAATCATTAAGAGGATGCCAGCCTCTTCCATTACCAAAATCATCATTACCTTTAAAAATGTGGGTTTGTAATGGTTTATTAGTAACTCTTTCCTCATTTGTTGGAATTCAATTTGAATTAAATCTCTATCGTGGAAAAATGAAAATAAAAATGATATATAGATATGTTTAACTGGGATGAATACATGAGATTTTTATCTATAGGTTAAGTGTAATGATATATAATTAGAACTCGAAATTTACAAGTTATGATTGGCTGTAAAAATTGTTCATCAAACACTTTACAAAGCTTTTGTATCAAACCACTTTGTGAACTTAAACACTGTGACAAGATTTTATTTTTTATTCACAAATGATTAGATAATTGGGTGTCAATGCAAGACTATTGTAAGTCCTTCACAAAAGTGAAGCACTTACTGTAGTCTTGCATTGAACCCTTGATATGTTCTCTTCATTCCTTAAGTATTCTACGTTTATCATACTTATATGCTTTGACAAGCTTTCTACTATCATATCTCTGTTTTCTGCTGTAACCTTCAATTCAGACCAGTCACAATTTCTATATTGGGGGAATTGGGTTGAAGAAAGGTTTCTCTGTCCATTGTGCAGGCATTTTGGCGTGAAGCTGGCCATTCAGGAGAGGTTGTCACAAATGGAGGAACAAGTACGAGTTCAGGTTGTGATAAAGGGCCAATCTGTGTCACCTATGATGCCGTTTCGTCCAATGGAAATCCAGCACTGTTAGCTTTTATTGGTGGGAAACAAGCAGTCCAATGGCAGAGGGTGACGGTAAGGGAGTTTCATATTTTTATTTTTAGCTTAACTATTCAAAGCATTAGGAGAGCTATACTGCTCACCGGGGCGACGGTGTTGGTGTCACACCTTGGTAAAGTTTTTACGTGCAAGTTTCTATCTCTTTAATTACTGTATGGAATGGGTTGATACTTCACACATGTGTTCATGGTTATACTTTAAGGTCCCTTACCAAGTTTCATACCTTTTGTTTTGAATTCAAGCAAATTATGCAGTCAGAAAATCTTTGTTAAAGTTTTGGGTACATGTTAGTATCTCAACAACTTTTGTAAGGAATCATTGTGCACATCCTCATATTTTAGAAAATATAATATTTCACTGACCGTTACCCCTCTTTGACATTATCGAATAGTCGAGCTTGTTGTTTTATAAAAAGCTATTGTTTCATTTCTTTTACCTCATGCCTCATACTGTATCCCTTTTTCTCATCTGCTGCATCAGACATTAGAAACCACTAAGACAAAATGATACATTTTCTTAATGATTTAAATGTATATACAAATGACTCATTATTTGAAAATTTTTGATGAATGGACCTACAAGATTGCAACTATATTTAATAACATAATTCAACCATTTTCAGTATGAAAACAGACGGTCGGCTGTGTTGAAATCACTGGCAGAATTTTTTGGAGACCAGGTGTACAGTTACATTGATTATGCAGAGAACATTTGGGATGAGGAGCCCTATAATTATGGAGCCCCTGTCAGCTGTGTGGGACCAGGGGCCATGGAGTACTATGCCAAGGGGCTTAGACAACAGTTTGGGCTGTAAGTGTAGATGTAATAAGTACCATATTATCATGGAGTCTATGGGGGGGGGGGAGATTGGGATATGCATACCTATACTAGGCTCTGTGTGGCAAAGTGGTTAACCCTTTACCTAACGCAAATTTTTCGACTTTCCAAAATTGAAAGAGTTTGCAGTTGACATTTCAAAATGTGATGAATTTGGAAAATAATTTTCTGACAGTGTTATAAACATTGTTGGAAAAGAAGAAATTGCTCATTACGAGCAATTTCTTCCTTTCCCACAATGTTTTCCAGAGTCATCTGCAACAAAGTGGTCAAATGTTGTTATTGTTTGGTAATGGGATAAGGTAGTGTTCTTAGAACTCAAGGGTCCTGGGTTTGAGCCCCATCAGTTCCTCTGGTTTAGTGGGAGTATCCATTAGCAAGATAATTCAGAGCCCTAGCCTAGAACCCGTAAATCCAAGAAAGCCATTTTGTAAGTAGAAAATTGTTGACATGGTGTTAAACCCCATCTAAACAAACAAACAAGCACTTTGCCAAAGGCTTTAGACAACAGTTTTAGTGGTAAGTGTAGGTTTAATGGGTACCACCTGATAATAGAGTCTGTGTTGGGTGGAAGAGGTTTTTGTGTATGACATGGAGTTATACACCTGTGTCCTGTCTATCTATCTATCTGCCTGTGTTACCAAGTACCTTATGTTTATTGGGCCCCCTATGGGCTTTTTGTCAATTGGCAATGAGCTACTTTGCTAAAGGGTTTTCATTTTTCTATGTGTAGCCCGAATTGTCTGATGCAGATCTGGTAAAAGGGGTACATGTTTAGTATTCAATGTATGCAAATAACATTACTTACTATATTTTTAATTATTAACATTCCTAATCCCAGAATCATCTTTGCTGGTATCAAGAGCACAACAGTGTTACCTGAATGCACGTATATTTCTATACAATAGAACATTCTTACTTTCTTATCCCATATTTCATTTTGGAGGTACAGAGAGAGCACAAAAGTGTTTTCTAAATACAAGTAAGTATATTTCTTTATTACATAACATTTTTTCTATTTCCAGAATTCACTTTGCTGGTACTGAGAGCGCAACAGTGTTTGCCGGTTTCATGAACGGCGCAGTCCAAGCTGGACGCCGAGCAGCAGTAGAGGTCCTATATGACCTCCGACCCCAGCTTGTCACATCGCAAGACCTCCGAGAGCATAAATCCCGAAGGAAGTGTTTAAAACGGGAGAAGAGTGTCGGAAGGAAAGTTGTCATATGGACGGTTTATTTTGGTGTGGCCACTGTGGCGTTGTATTCGGCCAGAAAGTTGTATCAGAAATATTCGTCTTAAGACTGATTTAGTTGGAGAATTAGTATTGTGATGGGTGTCTCCATGACCTAGTTTAGCTGGTCAAGCCAGGTAGAACAATCGCCATTCCATAACTCTTATAATGCTGAGTAATTTTCTAAAAATAGATTTTCGTGTCGTATGCTTTCCAAAACCTTTATTACCTGCTTAATTTTGATGCGGAAAGATACTCAGAGAAGCAAACCGGTTAGATCACAGGCCAGCTGCCAATTTACTTTACGTCTGGTCTGAATGATTTATTTTTAATCATGATATTGAAATTGTTCTTTTTTATCTTCTTTTTATGCTATTTTGCCTTGTCTTCTGATTATTTTAATTTGAGCTTTTCAAAATTCCATTATGGGAGAAACATTTAAACTTATCAAGTACATGCATTTCACTTGTCAACTGAAGATGAATTTTAATGGATATCTTTAATGCTCATCAAATGACCAATAAATAATGTTCCTATTTTCAACAATGTTTTTTATCTGACTTGAGATATATCTGCCAATACAACTGGTTCTAATACCTTCAATTGAATTTATGATTAATCTTGTTTTAAAGGACCTCAGACTTGTGTCCTGTATTATGATGTCCTCTGACTTAATAACTTTTCACATACTGTTTAGAAGTGGTCTATTATAACAAGATTGTCTGTACTGTCACTTTGCTTCCCAAGATGCATTGCTATTGCCATTACCCAGAGTGCCATTGCGGGAAGCTGTTATTGTCTCTGAACTTTGGTTAGACCAAACTAAGCTATCATACCCTTTACCTGTTACACATTTATGTTATAATAGTTTTTATAGTACTAACAGTATTTTATTTGATTTATTAAAGGAAACAGTTTGCCATAAATTACAATCATCTTTTTTGTGCTGTGAATGTTCTTAAGGTTCATTGTTTTTAATGAAAACATATTTTTTTTTTTGATTTTTACAATTCCATAGTGAAATATATGATAATAAATCTGTGATTTTAATTGATTGTCTTCACTTAATCTATATATTTACCATTGTCAGCAAATTGATCTTATGCCAGGTATTGAACCAGCTGGCTAAATATCTTGGTCTAGAAATCAAAACCCAACCTCAGCCATTATCCTTTCAGAGGTTTAATAAAGTCATTGCAAAAGGAATAATTTGTCTGTTAACAGCTGATCAATTAAGACTAGGTGGGAAAAGACAGGATGACTTAGATATGAGATTGTGTTTTACGTATACTGGTTAGGAAATACCAGGGTACCATCTTTTTTTCTATTTGACTTAAGGAAAATATTTGCATAAGTGAAAACTGATCAATATGAAAAATAACATCAATGATTAACACAATATTGCCCTCTGACATGTTATTGGAAGGGTCTTGGAAAGACGATTCCAATGATATGTTACAATGATGTATTGCTGAGCCCAATACTGAAATTATAGGAAATTTTGTTTTAAACTTGTGTAATTTTTTAGCATAAAATGTTTAGTAAAACGATACCCAGGAACATGGATAGGTGTGCTGACTGCAGTGATACGACTGAAATATTGGTAGAAAACCTTGTTAAACTGTACCTAACTATAATATTATATGTACATGTACTTCAACCTATATTGGTAGAAAACCTTGTTAAACTGTACCTAACTATAATATTATATGGTACATGTACTTGTTAAACTGTACCTAACTATAATATTATATGGTACATGTACTTCAACCTATTCCCATATTTTCTTTTGTCATCTTGTCAAAGTTGCAGTTTAATGGACCACCATCTAAAGGTGGCTTTAAAAATTTCGCCAAGCATTGCAGGTGTTTTGTAGCCGTTAATGATTCCCATGCTACTCTCTCATTTGACCATTTTGCCACTGGTCCAAATTATCAACAGCTGTGTAAACTCTTTCAGGGCATAAAGTTAATGCTTTTCTCAGGGATATCGGGAAGAAACCTCTGTTAAAACCTCTGTGAGAAATTGCTTGTTACAGTGGTTTCACAACTTCAGGGGTCCGTTTCATCAAATGTCTTAAGTGCACTTAGCTAAGAGCGAATAAAATCACACTTACGACATTTCTTATGTGCGTTTCATCAAACAATTGCAACTGCTTATGACGATCATAAGTTGGGAGCGAAATCAAAACGCTCGCAACTATGTCATGTTTACCGAAATGGCCGGCATAACGTAAACTTTACCGCATTGTACCGGAATTTAGGCATATCCTAACTGTCCTTTTAGATAGTTTAAACCTTAATTGAAAAATATTTGTCATTTAATACATAACATTTACGGGTTATCATAAACATAAGGCATAAAAAGGAAAAAATTACATAGAAAAAATTTGGCTGCATGATGATTTTCCAACACCAACCTGGCTGAACATAAGATGCATGATACGGTAAACCGTGACTTGACATTTCTTCGGGCCCTCGCTTCCCATATTTACAACTTGTTTAGAGGTGCACGAGTACATATTGTCGCGCGTCTCATTGTTTAAAATCAATAATGTACAAGTGTGAATGGAATAATCCATGTTTTGTAATTCTAGATCAATTATAAACAGTGGATATATCTCGTTCTGAATGAAATAAAATCTTTCAAAATCTTATAAAAATGGCCGCCATTCTGTGAAGTCATCGCACTTAAGACATCCCCGGACCTCTCTTAGAGTTAAAAGCGTTTTTCGCTCGTAACTTCTAAGAGGGAAAATTGGTGAAACGCGCCTGAGAGAAAAAATCTGACTTAAGAGCGAATTTGCACTTAAGATCGTTAATGAAACGGGCCCCAGGTTATTTTGAAATCAATATGTATCTTGACAAAGTTCAAGTCATTTATCATTTACCCTTTGGTACAGCATAAAGGCCTTTCTTCAATGAAAAAATGGTTAAAAAAAAATAAAACTAACATTTACTGGTATTTTCTTATTTTATTTAACGGTAACAATGGCAACAGAACAACATTTTTTCGACCTGCAAAAGACAAAAACGTACATATGTTCCACTACCCCACTCCTCTACCAAATACAGACTTTCAAGAAGTCACCTTTTTTTCAAATCGTTTTTATAAAATATATCTATATGAAAAAAGAAGTGAGTTTTAAATTCAAGCAATCTTATATCTCCAATCGAGACGGCCCTAGCAAGGGTTCGGTGCAAGTCAAAAGTAAGAGCTCCACATTTTGAGGGTTCAATGCAATACTAAAGTAAGTGCTCCATACACATGAAGCACTTACTTTAGTATTGCATCGAAGCCTCGATCTGTGAAGAACTTGCTACAGTCTTGCAATGAACCATCAATATCAGACCATCAAGTCTGTGGGGAACAAACAGCATTTCTTATATCAAAAGACATTGGTACGTTTTGGCCTCTCACAGGTTCACTGGTCTAGTTAAGAAAAAAAAAATTAAATGAAATGTACAGATAATTTACAAATCATTATTCATCTGCAAAAAAATTGGTCAATATAAATAGGAACATCAAAGATTGCTATGACAACCAAACCAACACTCCTTGTTAGAATAATCTCTTCAATGCTATTGTATGCATAGCAACAGTATAGGACTTGGTGTAAAAATAAAGAGGGTTGCCATGGAAATATGCCTGGCACTTAACCCTTATAGTGCTGGAACCATCTTCATGCTTATGCAAACAGGTTAGATCCAGGCCAGCTGCCAAGTAAATTGGCAGCTGGTCAGTGATCTAACCTGTTTGCTACTCTGAGTATCTTTCCTCATCAACATTAAGCAGATATTCAAGGTACGACACACAAATCAATTTTTAGAAAATCACCAAGCATTCTAAGGGTTCATAAAAGTGATTTTGATGGCTGTCTACAACATAGATGTATGTCTTTCACAAGAGTGAAAGATTCTTATCACTGTCACTCCTCCATCAATATTTTTATTCATTCATGACATCTGCTTTTAATTGCACATTTATGATGAATATTAACAAAATGATAATCAAATAGTAAGTAAAAATCTTTGAAAACTTGACCAAGCTTAACCCTTAGATGATGGGTAATATTTTAAAAAATAAATTTTTGCGTCATCTGTTTTTCAAAACCTTTAGTATTTGCTTTATTTTGATGAGGAAAGATACTCAGAGTAGCAAATAGGTTAGATCACAGGCCAGCCACCAATTACTTGGCGGCTGGCCTGTTATCTTACCTATTTGCATAAGCATGAAGTTGGTTTCAACACTATAAGGGTTATTTGAATAAATATTCTGTATTATACAAATGATATACATGATCTTGCATGCAAGTTATAATAAATATATCTAAATGTTTTGTGACACAAGAGGCCCTATTTTTACTAGAAAACATTGCGTAAAAAGTAAGTTTCACTCTAACTTCACAGAATCAAGAGTGATAAATGTAAGTTGTAAGAACTTTTTCACACATGATGTAAAATAAATGTTTTTAAGTAAACAATGACAACTTATTGCAAACAAAACAAAATGGCCCATACATTTCCATTGCTAAAGGGAAAGTCTACTTAAAGAAAGAAAACAAGGTATACTTATTTAAAGATTACATATGATGCAAGTAATTAACTTAGATTTATGCATGTTATTATCTTGTGTTAAGGTTTTATTAGCCCCATTTATTCATAAATAACAATATAAGCATACCTGCAGTTGCAAGATTTAACACTTTGACAATAAGAAAAATTGGTCATTTCAAACAATTTCTCCTTTTGTTAAAATGGTTTTTGCTCAATATCAAAAATACTTTCATTAACCCTTTCCCAAACAACAAATTTTCCACTACCCCAAATTGAAAGAGTTTGCAGACAACATTTCAAAATAAGATGAAATTGGAAAATAATCTTCTGATAAGGCAGAAAACATTGTGGGAAAAGGATAATTTGCTCGTCACGAGTAATTTCTCCTTTCCCCTCAATGTTTTCTAAAGTCGTCTGCAACAAAGTGGTCAAATATTGTTATTGTTTGGGAAAGGGTTAATCTAATTCTAACATAATTGCCTGAAGTTGCTTGCATCATTAAATCTATCTTTAGATCTATCTCTATATCCTGTTGGTTGAACAAGCTGTTTGACTAGTAAGTATTGCGTAGTTCAGATAATTTGTTTAAAAATAGACCTAACCCCTTACTTCATATCTCATGTTGACAAATCTGCTGCAAAAGTCTTAACCCTTTCCCAAACAATTACGACATTTGACCACTTTGTTGCAGAAAACATTAGAAAACATTGTGGGAAAAGAAGAAATTGCTCGTAACGAGCAATTTTTCCACAATGTTTTCTGCCCTATCAGAAGAATATTTTCCAATTTCATCATATTTTAAAATGTCCTCTGCAAACTCTTTCAATTTTTGACAGTCGAAAATTTGTTGTTTGGGAAAGGGTTAAATAAACAATTGTACATGAGATGATATACTGCTCGTTATCCTTTTGTTACAATGGTTCTACCCACTAGCAAAATAAGAAGGTTGTTGTTTTTTTCCTGCATGTTATTTTTTGTCGTCTGCTGTTGTTTTTTACTTTGGGCATGTCAGAAATTCTCATGGGTTAAAAATATGTTCACATTACATTCTCTTGCACAGCTTCAGTTGTTCAACTCGTATATAACAGAGAAAAAATAGAGAAAAAATAGTAAGAAAAGTCAGAAAATAGTAAATATACACATATATAATAGAAGTGAACACAACCTTCAAAAGCTCTCGCATTGTTTACTTTCCTTCATTCATTCCTTCCTACTGAGTTTTTATGACTTGTCCAAATTGAAAGCAACAGACGAGCTTAAGTATGAAAAAAAAAGCTTCCTTTCTCATATTTGGTAAATCTCACTGTGATAAAAAGGAATTATTCTTTACTCATCTTGAGCAATTTCCTCTTTTGTCACAATGTTCTTAACCCTTTAACAAACACCAAATTTTTCTGCTGTCCCAACTTGAAAGAGTTTGCAGACGGCACTTCAAAATGTGTCAAAATTGGAAAGCAAGCTTCTGATAGAGCAGAAAACGTGGGAAAAGGAGAAATTGTGCGATAAGAGCAATTTCTCCTTTTCCCATAATGTTTTTCAGAGTCATCTGCAACAAACTGGTCAAATGTCGTTATTGTTTGGTAAAAAGTTAAGTCTTCTACAGTAGATGCTGTTGCAAAGTCAAGTTTTATGCAGGAAGGGGTTAGACCCACAAAAAAATAAAATTATCAACAAGCAGCCTTTTAGTTCTCAAACATAGTAACAAAGGGAGAAACAGCGTCCTACCAAAAGATAGTCTTTTACTTAATGTCATATATTGGCAATAGCCTAAATGAAAGTTTAAGCAGTATATATTTATTATTGCAAAGGAGACACTGTAGTTTCTACTAAAAGTATAGATAGGTACATGTATAGTAACACTACTATTAAATAAGTTTGAGACATTTTCAACTGCTTTTTGATCATAGATAATCATAGATAAAGATTGAAAAAAGAAGTAAAATTTTGCTAGAGTAAAAATCCATAGAATCTCCACAGAAAAAATACAAAAAGAATACCTGTAAAATAGGTTATACAGACACACACATACACAAATCAAAAAGCACACCTCCATTCTCTGGCTTTGATTCTCTATTCAGAGATCTATGTACAAAGCATATTAGAGTCCTGTAGATGCCGATAATGAAAATCTATTGAGTCCCATGAGTAGCTAGATCTGTTGAGCGATCATTCAATAATTGTGGCGAGTTCTGGTTAGATATCTAGGAAGCAGTATCAAGAGTAATTAAGTTGTAAAATCGTGTCTCACAATGGACATAAAAATAAAGAGGTTTCAAGTAAACTAAATAAAAATTTACATGTTATTCCTGTTGTGTAATTACGTGTCAATATCTTAAACCTGTATCAAAGTTCCAATGCAAGACTATAGTAAGTGCTTCACAAACATGTTTGTGAAGCACTTACTACAGTACTGCATTGAACTGTTGATATCTTACCAATAGATATACACTACATATCCTATCTGAACCAATGCCGCTGTCACTAATGTAGAGAAAAAGCATTTTTCCCCCTCAGACTTACAAGCAACGACATGTACTCTGAAAAGACCATTTTGAAAAAGCATCATGGGTAACGGTCAAAACCAGAGAAAGGGGTTAATTTTCTACAACATGAAAGACTTTGAATTAAATACAACAAAAATCAGATCATTTTGAAAAGAAAAAAACAAAACAAAACAAAAATATGAAATTCTACAATGAAAAAGAAAACGCATTAAATATTGCAGAAAAAAAAAGCATTTCAATCTTCACAGACTGATGTGCTTACATAAAATAAAATCGGTGGAGAAGGTTCTTCCCCTTAATGGAACGCCTTTTATCATCATTAAATACACATTGTCTCTTCTCAGTTTTTGGCAGAATTGTTTAAGTTTAAACATATTCCTTCATAGAGTATCAAACGTATCATTCTACAAGGGGTCATTAAGGCAGCTCTTTGTTTATCATATACAACACAAGTGCCATTATTACACTGTTTTTTCCCCGAAAGCAACATCATATATTATATACATTATAACTATTATAGGCAAGTTTAAAAGAAAAACACGGTCAGTCAAAAAAAAAAATCTATTGCACATTAAAGATTCAGAGATGAAACCTCACAAAACTGAATGAAATTCGTTCTCAATATGGACACCTTGCCCACATAATGTACATGCAGTCAGTCCTGTTTTAAACAACCATAGTGAAAGGAGACAAACAAGATTGTTTTTCAATGTCATCACATTTTAGAATGTCGTCTGCAAACTTTTTGAATTTGGGACGGTAAAAAATTAGGCGTTTGGTAAACGGTTAACACAGAGGCCAGTCATTCAGAAACCTCCAGTAGGAGCTTTCTGAATGACTGGCATCCTGTATCAAGATGGCCTTAACTCAATAATCTTTCGTGCACTGTTTAGTAGTTCAGTAGGTCACTTAAAACAAGATATACCACACATGAACTTGAATGAAGTATATAAAAGTCCGAAGTATGAAAACATTTTCTTGTTCCAAGATATACTTTTTCTTACTTAGTGACAACTTTGTACACCACATACACATAATTCTACATATTCCCCATATCCAAAATAGGACATCAATTCTACATGATTTGACACTAGTCAATATCCTACTGTGATTTCTGACTAACAAGACTTCTTTTCAAAAAAAGTTTGTTCAATATACGGCCCTCGTGCCAGTTTTGTTGAAAATTAATAAAAACAATTCACCAAGAGAAGACATTGTTTATAGTGAGCAAGTTCTCCTTTTGCCACATTGTTTATTTGCTTTTTCTAAAAAGAGGCATTATGCAGCTCATTCACAGTAGACATACAAACTCAAAAATGAGAAATAGTTGTTAATTAAGAACAAAACAAACATCAAATAAACAAACATAACAATTACAAAGGCTTCGTTATGACAACTCCCGTGAAATCACGTATGTTCTGCTGGAACTGAATATAAGGGATGACATGATTCAAATTAAGCATTTGGAACACGACTCTAGTAGACTAGAGTTATAATAGCTAAGCACTAAACTCAAGAACAGTCGGGCGACAGTAGTGCAGAGGTAGTGTGTCAGCCTCATGTGCTGAGGGTCCCGGAATCAATTCCCATAAGGCGCGGTGTCAATTGCTAGGACTAGCACTCAAATTGACGTGCATGCTGGTTGAATATCCAGGAAGCAGCCATCGAGAGTGAATTTAATAAGCTTTAATCTTCTTTCACAATTGTGTAAAATAAGTATGTTCAAACTAAGAATATTCTGCAGAAAGAGACAACATCCCTCTTCATTACCCCAGCAGAACATACCTGAATTAACAGTTACATGTTTTTGATCTTTTTTTTTCTTATTAATTTTTTTTGGCACAAAAAAATATAATATATAGCACAACATCGAGTTATATGACATTATCATGATAACATATGTAATATAAATAATCAACTAGGAAATATGTACACAAATCCAGATGTCAAAAAATGGGCTGGAGCCTTTTCCATGCAATATTTTAAACAATACTTGGTGAATTGATTTCTTCTTTACCTTATCAGAAAAACAGCCCAACTTGAATTTACCCAATGAATGCTGGGCGACTTTCTAAAAAAAGATCTTTATGTTTTCTGCTTTCCAAAACCTTAGATCTGCTAAATTTCTTTAAGGAAAGATACTCAGATTAGCCAACATGTTAGATCACAGGCCAGCCGCCAATTTACTTGGTGGCTAGCCTGGATCTAACCTGTTTGCATACGCATGAAGTCTGTTCCAGCACTAAAAAGATAAAGCAACCACACACACCGTCATGTACCAGTTTACGAAATATTGTATTATAGGTTACAAATATCTATTGAACCAGTCTATGAAATATTGTATTATAGGGTACAAATATCTATTGAACCAGTCTTTGATATATTGTATTATATAGGGTACACATATTTGACTTGTATCATATTTGGACCTTGTCGTAAATCCTCAGGAAAAGTGTCTATTGCTTATAACCTAGTTTCAAATCTTTACATCAATTATGCCAATAGCTCAATAGCCTCATAAGAAATCACTAAATCATGAAATAGAGTAAACCCTCAAAATGAGCAATCCCCCTTTCACATAAATGTTTTTTATTTCCAAACCCAATAACCAAATTAACTGGAGACAACTACTGTTACATGTTCAACTCAAACAAGTCAAAGATTTCTGAATCAAGAATCTAGACCAAAAAAAAGTTCTTGGAAATCTGATGAAGCCATGAAGAACTGTAAAAAAATCTATAAGCAAACATAATCTCGAAGCAGATATAGAATCTTTTTCATCACTTTTAACTTTTTTTTTTTTTAAATACTATCACATAATCAAGATCAATAAAAAGGTTAATCTGTCTGAACACATGCAACAAAAATAACTAAAAAACATTTTGATTTTGTTTCTTAACACCTCAATTTTTCGACAGCAGAAGAAGACTTTAGGAACCCCTGTGACGAAAGGATAAAAGGTTTGAAACAATAAATTCTTTTTAATCGTTCATAGCTATTGCTCTAAAAGAAAATGCAATTAAGTCAAAAATGATCTGCATTTGAAGGACTCCAGATCAGTTTTAAAATAACTCATAATTCTCTTTTTCTTTAAAATATCTTAAAAGCTGGCATAGACCAAAAAAGAAAACAATCATAGGAAAGCAGTCTAAGCAACAATGTACAAAAGGTTCTTTAAGCAAACACCTTTATCAAATGAGAATCTTTTTTTCATTAACAGCTTACAAACAATTATAAAAATTGTTTGAAGTGCAAAGCAGATATTCAAAAATGAGAGATGTTATTGTGCAAATAAGAGAAATTATCCTATTGCATCACTCTGCCTTTTCTAACAATAACTTCAGAATTTATCTTCAGCATAATGAGTTACAGGGATTGTCAGGTAAAACGTGAATAATCATTAATAAGTATTTAAGTCTCTTACAACATTCAAAGGAACTAACTACTAAAGCTTGTACACTTTCGTTGATAATGTAGGCTAATACACATTAATTCCTGGACTCAAACACTTTAGATAAGCAGCTTTGGCCATTTTCATATAAACATGGCAAACTGCGGCATACACAATAGAAAAAAAGCCAATTATCAAACAAAGGTCAAATATCTGTGAACGTCTAGATGGTTGATATCAAAAGCTCAAAACCATTCTAAATAAGTAAGAAATTGCTGATGAATATGCTTTTTTTTTTATCGTGTTGGTTAAGGGAGTTGCATGCAACAAAGATGTGCTAAGCCTTTTTCACCCAATTGGATGTTTTTTATATAAAAGGAAGCAAATCAAAGGTTCAGTGCAATACCACAGTAAAAGCTTCATGTTTGTGAAACACTTTCTATAGACATGCATTTGAGCCTAAAAATGAGACCACTGTTACGAAAGTAGAATTTGCTCGTAACAACCAATTTCTTCTTTTGTTGCAATGGTTTCAACCCAAAAAATCTCTAAGAAAAGAACATATCCTTTTTGCAGATCATAATCGTTGACTGCTGTTGCATTTTTCACCAAACAAAAATGTCTTTATGGCGATAAAGGGTAAAATGAGTTTTATTCTTATACAACTGAATATTGGCCATGGACTTCTTCACAGACATTTCTTGCATCAAATGTGGTAGTTCCTTTTTGTTTCAAATTTTCACTTAAAATCACTCCACATGTTATCTGCTTCACATGTGTACACAGTCAAGAGAGCAACAAATTAATAAGTTAGAATAATGCTTTTATGGCTACATTTATGATTACAATCTGACAAACAATTCCGAATTAACATACAAAATTTAAGGAGAGGGGGATGGGGTAGAGACACCAAATAATTTCAACTGCAAATCATTTTTCATTTCAAACTTTACCAAGTAGATATTATTTATATTACCTTCGCAGCTGATGAAATTTGAAAACTTTGTGGCAATTAAGTGAGAAATCAGCTCATAAAATAGGGTAGAACATTTTGTAATGATAAATATGATTTTCTTGTTAATAGCAGATTTTTCCATCCATAAAACTCTTAATCTTTTTTTTTGTCTGTGTACCTAAAGAAATATAAATGAAGGAAAAAGCAAAAGGTATATTTCTACAACCATCTCCATCCCCCTTATCCAAACCACTAAAATACCTATGTAATGAATCCACAGTTATCATATTTAGACGTACAATTGCTCACATAAATATGCGGAGGTGTCAGAATATATTCAGGACATCTTTGCATACCTCAAGAGAGATTAATATTCCAAAACACTGCGGGGACATTACAAGAGTACTCCCTTAAGGGTCTTTGTATTTGGTGACTTCTCCCCTGTCAATCGTTTGCCATATCCTGTCCAACGGCCTTCAACTCCGTCTGTGGGCAACTCAGGAGTTGGAGCGTTGTAGGCGGCGGTATCTGTGCAAGCTTGTTCTTCCCAAGGGTCACGGGTACAAGACTCAGGCTGGGCGTTGTAAGGTCCGCTGTGCTGGCAAGAGGGGATTGTACAGCCTGTGGGCCACTTGATGGGACAGAGAATATCGCGTTGGTTATCATCGGGGATGTAGAACTCTGCGTAAACGTGGAGAAGAAAAGGGTTAAACAGTGTGTGAAAGCGTAGGAGAGATATCTAAGAACTTGTTGGTTTGGGTTCATCTTTTCTTCTTTCATAGACAAACTTGTTTTGTTAGAAAGCGTGATGTGAAGAACCGTGGATGAAAGTTGTAAAAATAATTTTCACTTTTTTGTTTTTAAATGCTTTAAAGTAAATACCCTGGTTTTTCACAATAAGTCAATAGGCAATCATCATGTGAAGAGTCATGTGTTATCATATATTTGTTTTCTTATATGGGGTTTAAGACCATGTCAACAATATTTCATGGATACCCAAGTACTAGGCTTGTTCTCTGAGGTGTCTTATCAAAGGACACTCCCACATATCCACAGTTTCCCATTGGATTCAAACCCATGACCATTAAGTTGTCAGACCATCACTTTAATCACTGAGCTAGGACATTTGTGAATATTAAAACAAGGTATGTAACAATTTGGTTTGGAAGATGATACTAGATAAATCCCTTTTGTTTAGTAATTATCAGAGAATAAGTTCTCTTTGTGAAGTTG
Source organism: Cerastoderma edule (assembly GCA_947846245.1). Classification (NCBI taxonomy): domain Eukaryota; kingdom Metazoa; phylum Mollusca; class Bivalvia; order Cardiida; family Cardiidae; genus Cerastoderma; species Cerastoderma edule. The sequence continues at coordinate 10,664,923 of OX401409.1, read as the reverse complement.
GAATTGAAGTATTTGACTTTCATTCAATGTGTGATTATGAACTTTTTCGATTGAAGTTCATGCCTTTTTAACTGTTCCTTACTTTTTCTTGCAACCTAAATGTTTTAAATGCCTGTTCAAAATCACAATAAAGCTGAAATGCTCTTGAAATAGTATCAACCCAAAATGAAAACATTCAAATGTTGTCTAGTGCTTGTGTTACTTTTTTCCACTTATAGGTCTTTAATTTTTATTTTCATTTTTAATATATGGGTTTTACATTACATTAACATTATTTCAGTTATGTAGTGATGCCCAACTCTTAATGATGGAGGAAGACCCCATACTCAACTGCCCATAAGGGCTGGTCAAGGCGGGTAGAACCATCAGCATTCCGTAAGTCAGTCGGGAGACTGCCTCTCATGATAATTTGTTTTCAAAGCTTTCCCAATTATATAGCTACTGCATATTTTACCTGCTGTGAAACAGTTCCTGAAGAAGGGGTGGTTGCTCGAGGTGTCTGTTGTTTGAGCAAATCGGTCGTCGAATGTGTGGTAATCATGTGATTGCGAAGCGCCTGCGCTGTGCGGTAACATTTCCCACATTTACACTTGAATGCTTTCTTCACACGCAAGAATAACCTGAAAAAGTGGAAAGAGGTTCAATATGCTTGTTCATAGATGATAAAATGAAAAAATGAAATAAAGAATCCTAAAAACATCATGATTTCTCTACTGGCATATTCTAGGAATGAAAAATCCCTATTGATAGCTAATTTGGATCGAAGAGAGACGTTATATCTTCATAATTGCAGTTGAAATCAATTCTGAATCTTAATCTAATCTTGAAATAGACATCCATTTTATCTTTAGATAATGTAGTCAATGAGAACTTTGTGCGATTGTGGGGAGATCTAGTTTATCCAAATTAAAAGCATATACAGCAGACGTTATGCTTTTAAAACTTGCGCAAGACCAGTAAAAGTTTGTCTCAAGAAATTCTTGTCTTACGACTACAATAAGGGGGGTTTGAAACACCCTGTACTATTAATTTCCTACTGCAACAGTCTCTCACCACCCCCAACCCCCCTCCATTTGGCAGGGAAATGATAAAAAATAAAAACCAACATGACCATGCAACTTACCCTGTGTCTTTCCTGTGTCCATGTCTTGCATGGTATTTCATCCCATTAACGTTCTTGTACCGTTTTTTACATCCTGGTACTGGGCATGCAAATGGCTTCTCGACATCACCATCTTTTAAGTTTTGCATCATCCTGCGGAAACAATTGATTCCTGATTCACAAATCATTCAAATTGTATGATTCAAAGAACTTCAAACCATAAAAGAGTACAATTGAGGATATGCATAAAGCAATAACTTGCCTTTTAATAGGTCATTGCATTAAGCACAATGTATTAGATTGTATCTGACAATATTTGGGCTTTTTCAAATGATGATTTAAGTTAAAACAACATAGATTTCTTGGGCATGGGGAAAAACTATTGCAAACGTCAAAAGACAAAAGGCGCTAATTAGTTTCCATAGACCCATGTGACTATTGTAATTGTAAAAAGCACTTCTTATTTTAAGTCTAGCTTGCTATATACGAAATATATCTATTTAAAAAGTTTGCAGATATTGCAATACTAATGATCTTTATCTTTTCCGTACAGTTATGAATAGGGCTGTCAATAATCTAGTCCTATCACTTCAGCATCTTCATTGTCATTTTTCAGTAAACGACAATTTATTTTAAAATAGTTAACCCATAACCAAACAATATCTCATTTGACACGTGTTTTACTGAAGACTTTGGAAAACATTGTAGGAAAAAGGAGAAATTGCTCTTAACTAGCAATTTCTCCTTTTCCCACAATTTTTTCTGCCCTATCAGAAGATTATTTTTCAATTTCATCTCATTTTCAAATGACGCCTGCAAACTATTTCAATTCGGGATAGTCAAAAATTTGGCATTTGGTAAAGGGTTAAATGCCAATGTGTTACAAAGTCCTTTCAATGTGCAGTTTTGTAAATGTACCCTAGAATGAGTTCTGTCGTAAATTCTTCCTGAGTTGTATATTCCTGGTCGCTGTCCTCTTCTTCGCTACACATGTCATCATCCTCATGGTCGCTCCCTGAAAAGAATGGACCAATCAGATTTCATTGGGATTAAATTGAAGATGCATTGTGGGTCAAAATATTTTACAATTCTTTTTTCGTACAATAAATAATATTATTCTCATTTCTTGTTTTCTTTTTTGTACAATAAATAATATCATTCTGATTTCTTTTTTCTTTTTCATTTTTTGTCTAAAAAATATTTTGAGCTTGACAGGGATGCTTCTTTTTTGAACAGTAAAGGTTATTCATTCATAACAGAACTTTAAAATCTTCGAAAAATACAGATATGCATTACTGGACATGATTTTCTCTATTGCTTCTTTCTGTACTTCTTTCTGTACAAGATTGATATTATTCACATTGTCAATTAAACATACCATTACATCTACAATTCTAACATTCTAGATTTGGTAAAGTTTTTTTCTTTCAAAAACAAAAGATAATTTGCTCACCAGTTGGAGTCGAGCTCCTTACAAGGGTCAGAGGTTTCACCGAGGTTTTCAATTTCTTTCTCCCCAAGCTGTCAACGCCTTCCTTTTTGATCGGAACTCCTTTCGTAAAATGTCTGAAATAAAAACAACAGACTTGTTAGTAACTCGACAAGTATGCCTAGGATAGATCTATGGAAGTTTCACGGTTTGCAACTAGAAATCCAGGGTTTGATGACCAGATGACCATAGTATAATGAATAGTCAATCTTGTTTTAAGTGACCATTTTTACACAGCGCATGAAAAGTTATCTAGTCTGAGGCTATCTTATTACAGGTCGCTCGTCATTCAGAGTGCTCCTACTTGAGCTTTCTGAATGCCTGATGCTCATATAAAAGCATTAATTGTCTTATTAACCCAAAGGTTCTGTCTTTTTTTAGGACGTTTAAAACAGGGTTGAGTGTATTTCAACAAGGGGTGCCCTGTTCTTCTACGCCTAGAACATTTGCGGGAAGATTACACAAGGTATGCTGAGATATAACTGAACAATTGTTGAAAAAAATATATAACCCCAATATCAAAACACAAAAAGGTCCCTTTGCATAATATCTGCCATTCGGTAAAAATATATTACTCTTCAAATAAACCCTCTCCCTTATGAGGGAGTTTGTAATAAAATCCAAATTGTTTACATAGGGGAGTTAAACCCTTTACCAAATGCCAAATTTTCGGCTGTCCCAAATTGTAATAGTTTGCAGGCGTCATTTGAAAATGTGATGAAATCGGAAAATAAGCTTCTGATAGGGCAGAAAAACATTGTGGGAGAAGGAAAAATTGCTTGATATGAGCAATTTCTCCTTTTCCCACAATGTTTTCCAGAGTCGTCTGCAACAAAGTGGTTAAATGTCGTTATTGTTTGAAAATGGGTTAATACTATTTCTAACAAAATGTCAGTCATACTTAGGCAATCAGTTGGCTTATCAATGTATCAATGTTCCTGGTATTTCCTTACCAGTACTGCACAATATTCTTTCCAAGCCCCTGGCTGATTTCCCACATGAACATTATTAATTAACCCTTTAAGGTATAGAGATAAGGCTTATCAATGACACCATAGGTATAAACCATCCTATTATCGGAGACCATTAACGCATACATAATCAGTCACCCTAGGTACCTATTTGCACAGGATTATCTCCGATAATTGTCACTGATTGGGGTACTGTTAATTAAACCAAGATTAATGCAATTTTCGTTATTCCAATAGATTTTCACAGAGAATAAAGGACGACGAGAACAAAATGTCCTTTAAATTGATGTTATTTTCTATTTGTTAGTGATACATACATATTAAGATTAAGGTGAAGAAAACTAGACAAACAATGAAACTGTATATTGCGGTGTGAATTATACAAAATCAAGAGTAATAAATGACGTATGTGTTCCCTCTGAGAGATCCCTAATTTGTTTTTCCCATTTGTCATCAATTGCAGGGAATTTTCTTGACGACAAATGCCATTCATGACGAAGAAACATGCTTTGTCTTTGTATATTTCTCAACAAAACTGAATTGTTTTACTTCTATTTCCATTAAAACAGTTTCAAAATCAAAAAAAAGTTTTTCAACGCAATATTGTTTCATAAAGTAGTCAAACCTGGTCCTCTAATACATGTAAACTGTATAAATCAATTCATTATGGCAACGAATCATGCTTATATTTCCGTAAAATATGTGTCCATGGGTGATGAATCTACCAAAAGCTCATTTTTTATTAACAGTCGGAGGAATAATCTAATTTGCTTGTCTGCGAATTGGTAAGATTTATCAGCATTTCATCATCTTCATGCTCAAAAAAACAATCAAATGTCTGCTCTGAATCTACATTGATGTCTGACCTGCGATCGGAAGCACCAAAATTGACATAATACTTAAAGTAGCCGTCTTTATAACGTCCTTTATTTGACGGCTTTATTTTCATTCGCCATTCAACTTTGAACAACAGCTCCGTGTCATAAACATCATTTACGGGTCGTGTGCTGTATGCTCGCTCTCATTTTAATTGGATAGTATTTTTAGAAATGTGTTAATTTTCTAAAGAATTGCATGAAATCCTTATCGAGTCTTTACAAATCGGCATTGTTTTGATCTTTTATGACCGGATATTGAAGGCCTCTCACATTAATTGGGTTGGTAATTTGAATTCCCTTCATCTCAATTTGATAGTGTCTTTTTAGGGTGTCGTGGGACCATTATCAAAAGATTTTCTCTAGAGCAAAAGTTTAAACTTTGACCCTATGATTTTATCATTGGAAATGAAAGAAAACATATTTATTTAAGAGGAAAATGAAATTTGGAGAAAGTGACGTGTGTGTTTATGTGTGTATTTAAGGGTTAAAGTTAAATCAATTTTTCAGCTGTCAAAAAGCGTTCTATGCAGTCATCGATAGAACGTCAAAATAGGTTTTATACGGTAATAGGTATAACGGCAAAAAGCGTTTTATGCGGTAATCGATAAGGCGGCAAACGGCGCTATATACCGTAAAGGGTTAATGGTGAGAGACAGATAAAACATTCGCATTGAATTCATCAAAGAATCCAAACTGAAAGCAACATAAGACAACAAATAGTAACAAGAAACTTTTCTGTGATATATAGTACAAGCTTTAATGTCAGTAAAATAATTCTATAATCAATTTGCAAAACACCGACTGCTTTATAAGTCTTTGGTTGATTCATTTGAGAAAAAAAGAGTGACAAAAGTAGAGTTTTCTTTTATGAGTATATTGAGGGTTCAGTGAAAGACTATAGCAAGTGCTTCATGTTTAGTATATTGAGGGTTCAGTGAAAGACTATAGCAAGTGCTTCATGTTTATGAAGCACTCACTATAGTCTTGCAATGAACCCTTGATATACTTACTCTATTTGGTTTTTATCATATCAAATTGTAGTTTATGGAATCTGTTATGATCAACTGCAAAATGGGCATTTATAATCTTCAGTATAATGGGAATTATTGAAACCAGGAGTCAGCTTCTACACTAAACTAAGCGTATACAGTCATGTACACAGGCAAAGTTGACACTTACTAAATGCTGTTGGCATTTAACAGTTAATTATCAAGTGTAAATAGGGCCCTAAATTATTCAACAATGACATCCAAACATCAATGATCTATATTTGTCGTTTCCTTTTGACGTATTTAATGATACTTTAGGAGGGCCTAGCATTGTGTAAGTCGCCATGACTGAAATAATCATAACTTCTTCCTACCAACTGGCTCATAAATAAACCCTTCACAAAATTTCTTGTGTATGGAGTTTATCGCAGTATCAACAATTTTCATTAATATTACAGCTTTCCAGGGTTTCATTACGAGGCTAGAGTTTTTAAGTCAAGGATTCAGCGCAGTACTATAGTAAGTGCTTCACGTTTGTGAAGCACTTGCCATAGTCTTGCGTTGAACCCTTGAAGCGTCTTACAAAAGGCCGCTTCCAAGAAGTCGATGGCCTCTGTTTGAATAGAATTAAGGAACCATTGGATACAAAATAGACACAACTGTTCAATAGAGTGGGACAATCCTGGCAAAGGATTCAAGAACAATGTTCATGAACATCATGAATAAACATCAACAACAAATGGTTGTTCCTGAACATATATTTGACATTTCTGTTCTTGAATTGCTGATGAGAATCAAGACATTTCAATATATTCATGTACCTGTTCTTGGTGTTTATGAACATGCTCATGAAATTTAAAAACAATTTTAAGAATAGCTTGCCATGGGAAATACAATGCCAGTTTTTTCCCTTTAATTTGGAAGAGGCCCAAGCCTGTTGAATTTGGTATTAGTGTTGAAATTGCTGAATTGGGAAGTCTAAAAGCTTGTATGACTGAGTTTTTGGGAAAACTGCATAATTTTAAAGAAATTCCCAAATGGGAAGGTGCCTTTTATGGGAGTCTGTTATATAATGCAAAAAAGCCCTGCAATGTGTCTCATGGTCTGCATTTAACATCTGAATAAATATCAAATCTTGTGATCATGGGATTTTAACCCAGACCCAGATTTCCAAGCCAAATGAGTGAGTTATTTTTAACCCTTGGAAAGCTGGGTAATTTTCTAAAGATAGATTTTTTCATTATCTGCTTTTCAAAACCTTAAATATCTGCTTAATTTTGATGAGCACAGATACTCAGAGTAGCAAACACATTAGATCGCAGGCAAGCCGCCAATTTAACCTATTTGCATAAGAATGAAGTCGGTTCCAGCACGCACTATAAGGGTTTAGACTCAGCAAACTATTATTTAGGGGAAAGAATTTAATTATTTTCTTAAAGAGGGGGGGGGGGATTACAATTAATATTGATAGCTCAATGCAAGACTATATAGCTAAAACTTCACATCAAAAATTGACAATCATTAATCCTGCATTGAGCCTCTGACTTAATATTTCTCTGTTATTTTTCTAATTGAACTCCATAGATCAATGCATCTTTGAAATTACTCGTAGGGAAAAGATCTAATGTTTCAATGGTGGTGTATCATAAATCAATAATTGCTTGTCTTAAAAAAAAAAAGACATACACAGATTTGTCATAAGCAAGTAGACTGTGTGCAGGACAAATTCAAATCACTGTGAACAAAGTTAAGGTGCTGTGGTCAAATTAAGGCGCTGGGGGATTGCTGATTTTATCATTCAGGCGCTGGGGCCCCACAGTGCTTAAAAGGCCTGGGGAAGACCCCGAGGAGAAATAATACATGTAATGTATTAGCTATTCCTCCCATCAGTACGATTGTTTCATTAAAGATAATCTTGAAAATATTTTTCTCATTTGAAAACATCTATCAGCTTTGGGGTTTTTTGCCTTCAACAGCACAATATCCCTCCTTTCAACAAACCTGCAGGTAACTAAATTATAAGAAATGGTTGACAATGGCGACAAAAGAAGAAAAGTCTTATTACAAACAGCTATTACCTTCAACATAACAAAATATTTGTATATATAATTATGGAAAAAGAAGTAATAGAAGCCAAGATTCTCAAGGGAACCAATAAAGTGAAATAACCCAATTTGTGAAACAAATCTCAGTTGCTCCTTCCATATTTGGACATATAGATGGACTGTCATTCCAAGACTATAATAAGTACATGTACTAATCAAGCCATCATTATGTTAGTAAACTTTAAGACAACCTCACATGAAAAATTTGAATTTACTACCGGTACTACCGTGATATGAACCTAAGTGGAGAGAGGCTTATATAGATGTACCTTGAACTTGTTTACTCTAACCATTTGGCAAAGGAGGCCCCTTTATTTGTATGAGTGAATAAAACTATATTCTCATGATTGCAACCTAATCCAAAATTGGTTACTAATGGCAACATTCACTTTTACAGACCCCTCCCCTTCCCTTCAAAAAAAGGAATAGTCACAGATTTTCTGTTTTATCAGGGACAATTAACCCTTTACCAAACACCAAATTTTCAACTGTCACGAAAGAGTTTGCAGACGTCATTCCAAAATGTGATGAAATTTTAAAAATCATCTTCTGATGGGGCGGTTCTTTAAAACATTGTGGGAAATGGAGAAATTGCTCTTTAAGAACAATTGCTCCTTCTCCCACAATGTTTTCCAAAGTCGTCTACAACAAACTGGTCAAATGTCGTTATTGTTTAACAATGGGTTAAAAAGGGAAATGCCAATAAATGACAGGCCTGTCATTGCCATGGTAACAAGACTTACTATCAGGTGACTCTGTTAATTAAACATCAATAATAGGTAGCTTAACAAGCCCATACCCCCATGTGGGAATCTATGATAATTTATTGGATCACATTTGATGCACTTTAGACAACTACTAAATAGCATGATAAAATAATATGTTTCACCATGTGTATTGGGTAGAAACTATTGCAACAAAAATATATATATCGCTCACTTGGAAAAGAAGATTGCAGCATATACATACTTGTGATGCATTTTGAAGAAAGGAGTTAATGCAGATGGTTTTTAACAACAAAGCAGCAGACAATTTCCAAAAATATTGTGACAGAATGCTTTTTATGAGGAACAATGTCTCCTTTTGACGCAATATTAAAGAGATAATTATAAAAACTTCTACATGGGTACATAAATAAAGGAATTGTCACCAACCTGAAAAGGCTTGTTGAGAGACTCACAAATATCAAGCAAATCTGTTGTCATGTCAAAATTATTTCTTAAGATTACAGTCAACCTTGTTATAATCAACCAAAGTAAAAGAAGAGAGAATCTGTTCATGCCAATTAAAACTTAATCTGAATGGCAGTCATTCAGAAGGAACAACTTGTGCCATGTATCAAAGGTGCTTGTTCACAGATGTAAGGAAATGCAGAAGTCAAAATTTAATTTCTTTAAAACTGCACATCTGTTGTTCTGTAATATGATATATGCACATAGAAATAGTCATTGGAAACAGAATAATATCGTTCTTAATTCTTTGAAATGTGCATACATTGAAGTATCATGTATTTTTATCCAAAAGCGACATCACTTATGAGATCATACCAAATATAAACTTTATCCTGTCACTAAAGCCATTTTGGGACCGATAAGTAGGTGCCGTATAACATTTGTGATATCCGGCACTAACCATATAACGCATGCATGTGACGTATCATGACGTCATAAGAACGAAATGACGTCATATTTACATCATTCTCTACTTAATTTTTCTTTTTTTCTCGTGTTTTATTCACATCTTGTTTGTTTGAAAGAATACATAAAGGTAACATGATAAATAGAATAGAAAGTTGGTGTCTTTAAATTGGAAAAGTTATCGGGATCAGCTTCGGATTATTATCCGTTTCGCCTTCGGCTCACCGGATAATATTCCTAAGCCTTGTGCCTTCAGCTCACCGGATAATATTCCTAAGCCTTGCCCGATAACATTTCCGATTCACGACACCAACCATCTATTCTCTATGTACATACTGAAGCATCTTGAATTAATTTTGCTTTCAACAGCTACATTTAATTTTATACCAAACAATAATACAAGCAATGCATTATTTCAACAACATTTTATTTTAACTTTCAAGTTTTTTTCATTTGTGAACAAGCACCTTTAAAGGCCCTTTCACCTTGACCCTTTCACTAAAGATGGATTGAGGTAAGGCCTAAAAAGACCATGTTTGTTTCTGAAAAATAAATGGGCAGAAAAAAATGAGGGTCGGTAGGTAGGGAATTTTTTTTTTCATTCTTCTTTTTAGGATCTGATAATAAATGGTGGCAAAGGAAGACATCTAACATTATACTGTAATAATGAATAAATGCATTTGAAATTGTTCAATAGATTTAGATTCACTTATAATTGTATAAACCAGCAATTACAAGCTTCAACCCTTAAGACAGGTGGAGGTAAATGAAATCCAACTCACTTCAATATGTAACTTAATGCCAATGATGAGGGTTGCTGGGTTTCTTGTTTCTCAAGTTGTTTCGGATCAACATCTGAAAAGGAGAAAAATCAATCAATTTTACGGGGCCTTTTTTACCTTAATTAAATTGAGAGGAAGCCTAGGCCTGTTTGTTTTGGAAAATTGTATCGCTACAATTGCTAAAGTGGGAGACACAAAACATGGAATGACTGAAATTTTCGTAAAAAAAGCATGATTTCAAAGAAATTTCCAATTCCTTTTTCACTCATCTGTTTCATTTTGCTAATATATTTGTGGGTAAATCAATCTATAAATAGAGACGTGATATGTGACATTACAAGCTAGCACTCAGACCGCATCGTGTTCAATAGGTTTGCACAGATATATTTCTAATCGATTAAATCTTCTATTAGCTCACTGGATCATAGTTCAAAAGTTAATTTAACCCATTTTGTAGTTATTACATGTCACAATAAATTTTATCGGGGCTATACTTAAAAACTATTTCTATATGTATGTTTCTAACATGATGTGGTGCATAGGTAAACAAAAAGCCATATTGCGCTGTGATGCATCAAAGTACAGGGGTCTGTTGTTTCTGATGTCATAGACCGCTGAAAAGGTTTCTGATATCCTCAACTGCTGTATTTTAATTCATGACTTTTCTTTTGTTGTCAACCCTTGCCTGACTGATCACAAACTGAAAGTTGCAATTAGGACTAGATAAAAAATATTTTTACAGATTTGTTTTAGAATTTCTTATGAGAACTAGATATATGTTTCTATCCAAAGATATGAAAATATTTTTGTCGCCTGTCGAACTAATCAAATCACCTGTTGCATATAAATTTATTATGAAGTAATTGGTTGCATGGGAGATCTAATGGTCTGCTACAGTGCTAGGATCTGCTTTAAATAAGAAGTGAATTTATCATTATCAATACATATCACAAAATAAACTAATTCTATTTCTTTTTTATAAAACCGTCTAAGCATGAACATAAATTTTCGCAAAACCTTATCAACCTACTAAAAATAATTTATCGTGTCGTTCTCCTTAAAAAACAAAATAAGTGCGTTATCTAAAAACTATACCCCCGAAAGGGCCTCAACAGCTGACAGAAAACCGGAAGTACGCCATTTTCCCACAATAAAATGTAAACATTACCCGACCCTCCCATTATTCATCTGTGCGCCCGTCTATGGGAAATCAGTCTCGCTAATATGCTACTTACCGATGTGACAGTCTTCGATGTGATGGATTAAGTCCGCTAAGGTCTGAAAGGCGCGTCCACAACCAGTAAATTTACAATTATTGAGAAGGAACACCGCCATTTGCATGTAAATTTCAGCCTCGTTTTGATACAAATTAGCATAAATCACGGAAGTCTGGCTCCCGTTTTCTGATATTCGCCGGAGTCAAGGGCGCGTATTTCATTCTTTGTTAAGATTCTCTTTGATGATATGGCAGAAATGTATCTATATTCTTTGGAATTTTTCTGCAGCAGACAACTTTCAAAAAGCATTGTGGCAAAAGGGGAAGTTGCTTGTCACAAGCAATTTCTCCTTTTGCAGCAATGCTTTTTCAATATATTCACATATCACAAGTTCACAACAGCAGAACCAAGGTCCCAATATGGTTAAATGTTTATTAGGTTTTTGGCAGAACAGAAAGGGTTGTCACACGCAGAGACATAGATAACTATCCATCACATATTTCTTTCTGTAGAGAACACCTCATATAAACTAAAGGGTAGTTTGTGTGGAACGATAAAGGCAGAGAAGACATGTTTGTTGATATTTGCACCGTCAGTGTTACCATTGGCGCTTACGACCGGTTCCTCTCGTCAGTTTCCGTAATTACTTCAACAATCAGCCATTGCATGCCTTCGTAATTCTTCAACAACAAAAAAACAAAAAAAAAAGAAAAGAAAAAAAAAATATCGACAATTTGTTATTTCTCGCGTTCTTGTTTTGTTGGTGGCAGAGCTACTTATCAAAGGCGCAACATTAAAAGATGAAATTCTGGTATTACATGGTTATTTTTTCACGGTCTGCATTTTTCAATGCCGACATATAAACATTAAGTAATTATTACAACCTTCATCGTTTGTGAAAATATTCACTTATAGCTGAACTCTTTTTAAACTTTTAAACGAATAACTAGACTATGTATGTCTTGAAACGGGAAACAAGGAGTACATTATAAACAAAGGGAGAATGTCGTTTCTCACATCGCTTATGGTTCCAAATTAATCTGAACGATTGGAAATAAATTTTGTTGAATTCAAGAGAAAAAATATTAGGAAAATAGTATCAGAAAATGGTTCTTGCACATGTCAATTCAGTGCCATCGTACAATCGAGATTCTCGGGAAAATCTGTTCATAGTCATGCTTATTCGCACGAATCGTTTGTCGCACCACTGTTGTACAACCCCACTACTACTTAACTGTTTCTTAAAGGCACATAAAAGGAGAAGAGTGCAAATAAATTACTGAACAAATATATGGAGTTCATTTATTATGTTCATAAAAGTCATGGCAACTAATTTAGGAATGCAATTGAGTCCATATTAAATAAATTCTTTTAATATGAGTTATTTTGTGCTTGAAATATAGTTGTCTCCAATTCAATCATGTTTATAACAACCTCTTTGTTTACATATTCAAAATAACGAATTCTGATTGGTCGGTTCAAACATTTGTGTATTAACTGTCAAGGTCAGGGATGAAGAATCACAAATCTGAATTAATAAACTTGTTAATCTGGCTTATTTCTTGTTTGCTTTCACGTCTAAGTTGTGCTGATGAGGTTTTCTGGTGATAACTATTTGAATCTGACCTAAAGTTTACCAAATAATATAGTTTAATATAGCATAAATCGTATTTTTTGTGCCTTTAATGGCGATACTTCGAATCTGTTTAACCCCCACAATGCTGGAACCGACTTCATGCTTATACAAACAGGTAAGATCCAGGCCCGCCGCCAAGTTAAATGACGGCTGGCCTGTGCTCCTATCTGTTTGCTACTCCGAGTATCTTTCCTCATCAAATTACGCAGTTATACAAAATTTTGGAAAGCAGACGACCCAAATTCTATATTTAGAAAATTTCCCTAACATTCTAAGGGTGAACCCGCCTTCTGAGCCTACGTAAGAGACAGCCTTTGACCGCAATCGTATCTACACGGCAATCCCCGTAACAAGTCGGTAGTTATTTTAAGAAATGGCCGAGGAGTTCCGAATGCCTTTGACCGATAATAAAATGCGTGGTGTATCGCTTTAATAATCACTACATTCTCTTCTCGGTCCACGTATTGAATTTCCTTGTGCGAGGTCCCAGATAAAAGGGACATTGTTATATCAATGTAGAGCTGGGTAGAAACCATTTCGAAGAAAAGAGAACTTGGTCTTTGGAAAAAAAGGCTTTTTCTCGAGAGTTTCTTTCATCAATACTATGTGTTGAATAGTCCTAGCTCGGTACCTGATAAAATCCAGGAAAGCGACATAAAAGAGAAAACTGTTGACAAAATTCTGCGTTTACTCCACGCAAAATAGGACCTTGGTAAAATATTTTCCTTTAGAAGCGTTAAACCGAGTTTATATAAAGTGTGGAGATGGTATTAATTTAGTGCACTCAAAGCCACTTAACCCTTTCCCAAAACGACAAATTTTCGACTGTCCCAAATTGAAAGAGTTTGCAGACGACATTTCAAAATGTGATGAAATTGGAAAATAATCTTCTGATAAAGCAGGAAACCTTGTGGGAAAAGAAAAAAATTGCTAATAGCGAGCAATTTCTCCTTTTCCCACAATGTTTTCCAGAGTCGTCTGCAACAAAGTGGTTAAATGTCGTCACTGTTTGGTAATGGGTTAAGTCAACTGGGAAGTTAACAACAAGGATCGTCTTGTCGGAAGTGGCCCATTATCCTTGAATCTAAATGTCACGCCTAAAGCACCCTAACCGCCATATACATTCCAAACGATAATCAAACGTTGACGGAGGGTGATTACATAAAACCACCATAAAAGAAAGACATTGTAAACTTTGTGACAGTAGTTTCATCGAACGCGAATATCACTTCCTTTTGATTTGTCCCGCGTATATTAACCTGAGAAAACATTACGGTCAACTATTGCAAAGTTTTCTTTTGTTTAGTTTAATTCAGTCTTAAATACTCCACATCGATTGTGATACAAGTGCTAATAATTGAGATGATTCATCCGTGATTGCTTCCTGGAATAACAACAAGATTAGACATAATTAGATTGTTCAATAAACGAAATATATTGTATGGTGTCTTATATAGACCACTAAACTTAGATTCTTTGTATGCTTCACTAATTGAAAATTTCATTGGGCCCGCCAAACATGATATTATCAAATTATGGGAGACTTTGCTCTAAACAAGTTGAATCATTCAACATATAGAAAGGTTCAGTTTTATGTAGGCAATTTATCCTATCTCAATGTAACGATGAACCAACACATTTTACTGTTAAATAACATACACTTATTGATATTTTGTTTGTTTCTAGCAGGACTTCATTTCTGACTTCATGCGTTGGTGAACCGTGCTATGATAAAAGCTAACACTCCCTTTTCTTTGGCTTCTTTAACTTTTTTAAAACTAAAACGAAATTAATTTAGGCGTACCATTTTGAAATATGACATTGCCGATTATACTTAACTGAGGTACTTTCTCAACAATGTTAATTGGAATCAATTAAATCAGACAGTATTGACTAATATACCAAAAATGTCACTAATGTGATAAAAGAGGGAGCATACAATACAATTCTGAATACAATTGTTACCATTACCAACATGGTCCATTTTTGGATAACATATTTGATTAAACGTAAAATTAGAAAACGTAAAAGAATTTACAGAAAAGCCAAACTGTCAAACAATCCTGATCACTGGTTTAGATTTGAAACTTTGCGAAATGAAGTACAGTAGTTAACCAAATCAAAAAAGTAAGCAAGCTCATTTAGATCGTCTTTCAAATAGAATTAACTCAGGACCTTTAACTTCACGGGATTGATGGAAGTCTTTGAAAACTCTCACCTCGCCTTGTTCCGCAACAAGTTTTATACCACTTCTGTTTGACAAAAGTACTGATACACTGGGTTTTTTTCTTTATGAAAATGGCAAGGCAAATTCATTTAATTCTTTCTTTGCAAACCATTTCAAGTTGAATGATATTGATAGTATTTTACCAACTAGATTGGCGATAGATAACGAAAATTCTTTGATTTAAATAATAGAGGTAACTGATGTATTACATACTCTCAATGTTGGTAAAGCATCAGGTCATGTTGATTTAAATAATCGCATTTTACTGAATCAGCTAACTAATCAACTATTCCCGTTTGTGATTTGTTTGACCGTTTTCTAAACTTTTGGACAGTGCCTTTTCTTGGAAAACATCCAAAGTATTTCATATATTTGAGAGTGGCGAACCTTCGCTTCATTCAACTATAGACCAGTATCTCTCCTTAACAACATGGAAAAGGTATTTGAAAGGATAGTTTTCAGACATGTTTTTAATTATCTTAAACAGTCTAACCTTTTTACCCAATCCAAGGCAAGATTTATACCTGGTGATTACACAGTCATTCAACTTACATTTCGTTATTTTTGGATATGGTACTTGAGAATAGATACATATTTCTTTTTATATAAGCAAAGATGTGAAGTATGGCATAAGGGTCTCATTTTTCTGTAATAAGGAGCTGGGATCAACAACAAATGTTTACGCTGGTTTTCAAATTATTTATCTAATAGATGGCAAAAGGTTGTTCTACCAGGATTTCAATCCGGATGCATGTGGGAATTCCTCAGGGGTCAATACTTGGTCCAATGTCATTTTTTGTGTATGTTAACGATATTGTCGACGGCACTAAAAGAGGTATCAATCTCTTTGTCGAAGACACACTAGTCTTTCTTTGATTGTTGGTGATCCTAATGAAACTGGTCAAACCCTTCAAAATAATATTGATAGAATTAGTAACTGGGCAGACACGTAGCAAGTTAAGTTTAATCTAAATCCATTTAAGGAAGTAAAATGCGGAAATCAACAAATCAGCCACTCTGCTCTCCGCCCGCCCTCTAGTGGGCCTCTTGCATATCGGCTATGCAGACGCAATAAATACTTCCTTATACTCTTCATATTCATATTCATTTAGATAATATGAACAAGGGTACTTGCATAGCATAAAAAATAAGTGAGATATACAGATGACTCGATATCATGTTTTCGTTGGCGGCTTTGGTGTTACTTCTATCCTCGCATAGAACCGGTAAGAGCAACTTATCGATTTTGTTTTTAATTCATCCCTGAAATTATTTACAGAAATCAAAACATGAATATGTTTCTTCTTCTAAAGGCATGTGTAAATCAAAATGTTGTTAGAAATTTAACGATGTTCATTTTTCATGCAATGCAAAAAAGATATTTCGAAACATCATGATATTCTTCGTAACATGACAACCATATTGTATTATGTATTATATCATAGTGTATGTATTCCTGTACACAATATACAATAATAAAGTATTTGATTTAAAAAAAATGAGACGGGGTTGTGACAAAAAACAAGGAGACACAGTCACTGGTCACAAGACGTGCAATCGATAGACCAATAACCAAGCACAGGAGTCTATTGTTATCCTGGGTGAGTGGGGTCAGTACAATGTAAAATAATTAACATATTACTGATCCAAGAAAAACCACAGGGCCCTGTGTTACGAAGCGCCAGCATATCTTTTGTCTTCAAAACTGTGGATTGCTAGTTCATTTACGCATTGCATGATCAGCGAGACCATAAGAGACAAACACACTTACCCATTCACACTTGCTCATTTTGTCTGTCGAATTATGTTAATTAATACTTTCCTCGAATCTAACCTGTAGATTGTTTTTGTTTCACTACGTTTTTATCTTTAATCCCCCTCCGATCAGGGTATGTTCTTTCACATGGTCAAGTTAGATGGTTTGAATTTGTTTAGTTATTCAGTTAATTGCGTCATAAGACCATAGGTCAACGAGAAAAGAAACCATTAAAATAAAATCATAGACGAGTCGACAAGTCGCATGCTAATAATACTTGTAAAAATATACCTTAGGCATAAAATATCAACAAATCAATAGTCATGTATACCAATGTCATTCAGACTTTGTGTATATCTTGCTTCATAGGTTTATTTCTTTTGTTTTGCAATACTATCACGTCACGGGTTATACAGTAATTATTAAAGCATTTCTTTGGCACAGCCATATCCTTATTCGCAGTGAATGTGTTACTCTATGTCGATATGTTGTTTATTTGACCTTTAAATGTAGCATGTTTTGCTCTGAAATTTTCGAATTCGAAAACTGGTTTATGCAATTGAATACACATTAAACTTACATGACAAACGATAATCACGTGATGATTCAGTAAGTTGATGGTAGCTTTTGCAGTTTTAATGACACAAATGTTCATGTATGTTCATGCATTACTTTATGCCACACACCAAAACAAGTCTGATTAATTGCATCTTACATCCATTTTCGTTAAAGGGGTTTTCATAAGGCAGTTGGTTATTTAAATAACCCAGAGCAGAGTACGCATAGTTTACATGTTAGATAAAGATATTCTACAAGCGTCTTCTATGGTAAAAGATTGGTCGCATCCAAAAGCGCACGGATCATGTATCTGAGGTAACATCATGAGTTGGCAACCTTTAGGTGCTTAGATTATTAGAATGGACAACGATTGCTGGCCACAACATCGCTTTCATTCATTATGATTATTTGGCTGGGTTGCGCTTTAGATAAAAAAAAGAAAGAAAGAAAAAAGAGCTCGCCAAATAGTAAATATAACACATTTAAACAAGAATAAAATGATATAATTTTTAAATGAGGCTTATTCGTTTTTGGAGACTTAATGTTGTTCCTTCGACACGAAAGCAACTCTCCAAAATGACGAAAACATACTGGCGCCTTTAACGAAAAAGTATGACTTCACTGTTCGGTAACTCCTCTTCTTTCTATATGAAATAGTCATTTAGTTATCTCCCCGATAAATTTCTGTTTTATTACTACTGTTTCCATTACTGTCGAATCAATGCGCACTCATTGAATTCTAAAGAAACCAATGAATGATTATCATTATTCTTTATCGCCTGATTTTGATTCCCCACCCTCTGACCTTTACTTCCAAAATGGAAAGTTCACCGCAGTTAATCGCCCTCTTTTGTCCATCTTCTTCAGCAAGTAGTCCTGAAAAGATCAACATAGCAAATTTTCAAAATCATGGCTACCATACAAAATATCAAAATCAATAAGAACGCCATCCTTACGTATCTTATAGGCAATTGCTTAGAATATATTGAACCCCTTCTTATGTTACAACCTCCGGAAGTAAATAAACTGTATTGTCACACCAGATGTAAACAAAGGGAAAGGCATTTATTTCGCGAAATCCTATTGCAGCCTCGTTTTGGTACCTCAAGAACGTGACTTGGCAAGAGGCGAATGAGACATGTGACTTAGCAACACCACCTATAACTGACTGGAAGAATGTCGTCCTAGAACTCCCAAATATTCCTGATGAGTATGGACGCACCGCCCTTTGGACCGGCTACTACCGACCAGATATTGTAATAGAGAACATAGGTAAGACAGTGCTGTGCGTTATACGATGGCTGTAAATAGAAATTCTTACTATGGCTTAACAGACGTTTTCGCATGCATTGTACATTTTACTTTTGTTTCCCAGAGTATCAAATAGTGCTATCAAACGGAAGTAAGACATGCATGTATGGACAGATGTTTTTTTTTCAAAGGATCACAAAAAAACCCAATTCATTTTCAAGTGTTCATTATACGACATTGGTACTTAGAAAACTTTTTTATTGGCATGTATATAGTATAATTTTAAATAATCTTTGCTACAAGGAGACCAAGGTAGAACCTCAGTCTTAAGATATCGGGGTTTGTCCCCTTGAAATAGCAGAACACACCCTGGAAGCCATTTTTCATAAATCCACATTTGGCACAAGCACTGATTAATATGTATTCAGAAAGAAGAATAGATTAGAATTATAAAACGAATAAAAAGAAAAAAGAAAAAAAAACCGACAACAGTCACAACGATGTTCGTTTTTGTTTCAAAATGACTAGTTTGGTAGATCTAGTTCTTAATTCATTCTTATGAAATATACTTTGCCGAGAGTTCTTTTCGATTTTCTAAATGGAATCATCTTGACGAGAAGAATTCATAGAAGTTCGACAGAGAAACACATAGTATATATATACGCAAAAACCTATTGATCATCATTTTTTCGTTTGGTCTTTGCTATACATTATCCAACTTGTTATAGTAATCTCCTCTCGCTATGATGCATCGATCACTTCCACCACAATAGTTTCTTCCAGATTTGGATGTGAAATAATGATGCATTTTATCTTCAAGTTTTTATCGGATATATGGTAGCTAAGTTAGAAATAACGTTTCTGTGTGTTATTGTGACCAGTTGAATTGAAAAACGTTTTGTTTTCTTTACAAACAAAGCACAATGGATAATTATTTTAGGTTGTCTCCGCCTTACTTAAACGTCAAATGTTCGTTTCAAAGACTATTGTCATGTGACATTTGTGGTGACAAGGAACTATCTCATAAAGGGAGATTACTGTGAGGAGTTTGATATGTCATATGGAACGATATGACTCTAACAGCTTACCAAATGCATCATTCGAAAACACAGTCAATGTATGAAGGCGTAATATGTGGCTAAGTATTGTGAAACACTGACACGCAAAAAGTAGTTTATGTAGAGTAAACAGAAGGTTGTCATGGAATTGTTGAAATTGTGCTTAAGCGCCAAACAACTCTAACCCAGCCGATTCCTTATGATTGTTTTCGTGTACAACACATCCACAATACACATCCTCAATAGTTAATTGACGCTCTTTGACAAGCCTTGCATATATTCATTATTCAAACAAAATTTCTCATCAGACCCGATGAAATATCGTTCGAAACCCAGGTTCTTTAAACATGATCTACAATTGTTCATGCAATATCAAACCAATCAATCCCATACGACCTTTTTCGTATACAATGAATCTTCAATAATAAAATCGACGCCATTTATCCTTATACAATTCTTGAGCTATTAAATGTATTCAAGAATGTTTCAGTACGGCCATACCATTTTTCTTAAGCCATTTTATTGAAGTTGCTAAAATTAACTCTTGCTTACATTGAAGGTTGTTTGTCAGCTGCTAATTACACTTCTACCATCAGTATAACAGTGACACCAGTAATCGGAGACATCGGATACTGTTTTAGCGTTTGTAAGGCAGCTGCCACAATAGGGATTCAGGTAAATTCTATTTGTCTTTACTTTGATGTCGTTTAATAGTTTGACAGTCTGAGATTCAAAGAGATGCATGAACACTGAAATTTCAGATAAAGTTTCTGGTGTCTGACCCTTCCAGACACTGTATAGAAAATTGGTCTGCTGGGTCCGAGGCCGGGGATACACCATTTGGTTCCAACTAGATTATCATACATCGACGCAATTTGAATATCAATGTGTGTGTTACAAATTTCAACAAAGTGTGCTAAGGCGTCCGAAGACCATCACACTTTTCCTGCAAACTTAGAAAGTCATTAAACGTCGAAGTATTTTGAAGCCATGGCTTGGATTGTTCTATCTTGAATAGTCAAGTGTTTTTCAATCGATAATTCTAAAAAGTAGACAGAATAATGGAGCGTATGGCAATTTACAGCTTAATACGGACGTCATTCATTCAGAAAGCTTTATTATGTGCGACTTGTTTCCTTTATTAGGATAGTGTAGTACTTAGTTACCTTTCACCCACTGTTTAAGAGTGGAAGCCTGGAGTTTTATCTTACCACGTGGTTTTAATGACTTTATGATCGTTAAATTTGATAAATGTAGTGACCATTTCATGTTTTTTTCTCTTGTTACAAAGTATCGGGCTATACAAAAACATGATATAAGAAGGAAAATAGACATGTGGTCTTATGACCCTTATGAAACCCTTTTTTATTTGGGATATCACTGCCAGCTGGCAGCGGGTTCTTTGCCAAATGGATGGGTCAATGCCCATTGGAACCAGAGGGTAGCACATTGAAAAGTTGTCGCTACAAATATTAAACCCAGAGATTGTGCGAGCCAATATTCTTTCTAACGATAAATCAAACTGCATGATTGAAACATCTCGTCTTTTGGCAATTTCTTTGTCACATGGCACCCTTTTGGATAGAAATCAGATCATACCATGCTAATAAGGGAATTCCATGAACATGAAAAAAACCAACAAAAAACAACAATGACTTCCTCGAAATGACTCAAATGCTCTGGGAAAGCGAAGGCACTTTCCAATTAGACTTCAATTTCAGAGAAAAGGCAGCACATTATACTGTTATTGTCTGACGAATGATGAATCTCTTCATGAAGATTCTGTAAACCACTGCCCACTTATTCAAGAGAATTTCCAGAAGAAGAACTATGGTGGAAAGGAAGACCAGATTGCATTGTACAGAAAAGGTAAACAGTGCTGTGTACAAAGTCACGCCTATGATATATTGGCGACTTCCTAATGTTTAAGTTTGGTTCTTTTTTCACTAATCGACTTTAATTGGTAAAACAATTCTATTAGTGTACGGTCGGGCCAACGACTTCACTTTTCGTTACGGTGTAGTTATAGTATCATTTGCCATTTATGCGTTTTAGACTTGAATGAATGATTATACAAATAGCCTTAATATTTTCTTTTCGAAAAGAATCACAGTATTGATACGATGCTTTGTTATGTTTCCTGTTGTTGGTACACCTCCTTCACTTAAACATCAGCGGGAATGCTATATGAGTTTTAAGCTATTGTCACAAAATGATCTATTCCAACCTTTTGTTTCCTAAAACAACAACATCCTTTTTTAACCTTCATATGGGTATATCTAATATAACGCTTTTAGTGTTTTGATAAAACTGCCATGAAGGGGCATAAGAAGCATATCAATAATCTAGTTTTATGTTACTACATTGGTATATTTTGCCATTTTATCAGTAGAAAACGCTTTAATTAATAAAAATGATTACCAATCTGTGAAACAGTCACTTTAAATGCACACTTCTCGTTGAGATATTGACGACCAGACTAAGCAAAGGAGTTATAGTCGCAATAAGAAGAAAATAGGGATTCGTGTTGAATATTCTATCCACCCACGTTTTACTCTATTTAAGCTGAAAACCGTTTGGTGTCAGAAAATGAGGACAAAAACGCTAGGTGTGTTGCATACGACATCGAGGAGAGAGAATACGTATACAAACATTGTAAAGATAACATTGGCGTGTTTTGTCAGAATTATGGTGAGACTGTGTTGCCCTTTTGTCTCTCTGCCGTTCTGTCTTTATGTTCTTCTATTCCAAAGCTATAAGTCTGTCTTATTTTGTATGTCTTTATACATGTATATCGGTTCTTTTACCTTCGATGTACAAATCGGTTTTGTTTCACGTCGTTCGGTCCGCTTCTCTATCCATTTGTCAAAGGAAATCCATAGAAGAAAAGTGACGACACGACAGCAGATAACCATAAGGAGCATCCAGTACCCGGAAGTCATTTTGCGCATGCCCTAATTTGAATAGTACCAGTGGCAGTGGGCAACAATAAACGCCTTTAGAGAGCAGACGGGCGGTCTTTACGTTCTCATGACTAATGGTATTCAACATTTGAATGTGGAGCCGTAGTAAAGGGCCATGTCCCAAGTTTGTTCGTGGCAAAGGAAAATGCCGAGACTAACCTACAAATCGACGCGTGTACTGGTCATGTATCCAGGAATCAGTCAATCATCAAGACAGAACACAGTGAGTATCAAACTTCCGTCAAAATCGATTTTAGATAAATGAGTTTAAACTAAAAGTTTGAAATCAAGAAGAAAGCATTGCTATACTTAACACAGGAAATTCTTCTTTACCATCTTTAAAGTATTTTAATTCATGTTTATAATGGTTCCATAACTCTCTTGCGCAATCGCTTCAAAAGGAGTCTGCATAATCAGTTGTCCACGTTTATCCAACTAAAACAAGACGCAATTTGCTACCACTTAAAACACACATTCTACTACTATCAATAATTTGATACAGTTATTCACAATTCGAAATTAAGCCTTATCAAAAACATTCCGTTTGGACCAAACGGCGGTACGGAGCTAGTGTCTGTTCCAAGTTGGGCAGAATACTATACCGAAATCGCTATTATAACAGGATTTACGTCCTGCCAAATGTATTGTCAGCCGAGAGATTGGGCTTACGTGACTTAAGGACGTTCGCGGTAGTTTTTTCTGCGCACTTCATCTGCACATCCAAGGGAGATAATTATCAGTTTTCGAAGAGGTACTTGAATAGTAGTCGGATAAACGTTTTTATTCGGATAAATTTACTGTATGCAATTTTTTCCAAGAATAATCATATTATCCATAATACTATAAAAGATTATTAACATTATTATATATTTCTCATGCATATTGAGCCCCCAGCTTCTTGATTTTAAGTTTATTTATATGTATATTATTTTATTATATATTAAAGTTATTTTAGTCGTTTTTTAAAACGTTTTTCAAATACGGTTACCATGGAAACTGCCATTTTACAGAAAAACTAACTCGTCGACATACACTTTTTTTTTGCATTTTGTATTTCAAGATTGAATTAACTTCACATACTGCAAAATAAGAAAATTCTATAAAAGGAATTTTTAAATAACTTCATATATTTTTAATGTACATATTAATTTTCGTTGTTTTTTGTCGAATACAAAAATTGTTCAGATTGTAATAATTTAAAATAATATTGAATTATAAAGTATTGAATATGTGAATTCGTCTTTTTTGTGTTTATAAACCTTCCCGAAATTATTTTATTTCTTTGAAGATGGTATAGTCATTTTAACATTTTTGCCCCAAACAGTTACCATGGAAACTGTCATTTTACGAAAAAAATAACCCGTCGATCTGCACTTTTCTTTTCATTTTCGAATTCACAATAAAATTTTAAATAGCATATCAAAAATTTAAAAAATTATATGAAAGGATTATTTTCTTATAAAACTGTAGAAAATGTCCTTGATACAGGGTTTCATAATTCCAAATACATGACATTATTAATGGTTTTCTTTTTTGCAAATGCATTTCTAGATGATGACACAGAACTGAAATCTGGGCTCAGTTGGGAGAAAGGCGCAGAACACTGCATAGGCAAGTCGAGCGTCTTACCCAATGAAATAACACCCGGCTTGTTGGACTCTTTATCGAATGACTCTAATGTGAGCCATATCTGGACACGCCTTCAAGGAAAGTATACGATCATATGGAAGAAGCCAGGTATTTCATGAACGTATTTTACGTGGGATCTTAATGATCACAGTATTATATTCCAAGAGCATGAACTTTTTGTACTGATTAACTTTACTTGACGGTGTTGTCTTGCTAGCCTTAATGTTTGGGTTTCTTCGTAAATATTCGTAGCAACCATTTATCCGAGAAAACAACAATGCACCTAAGAAGAAGCATTTCTTTAATAAAGGAGTTCACGCCATTTTCGAAATGTCTATCGTCAAAGCGGAGATAGGTGACTCGTTTATGTTCCAGGGTAATTTACCAGTTGTAGACTGGGTAGTAGTACATACTGAAAGTATAAGACTCGCTTAGAATTGAACGCATAGCGAGCAATCTCCATTACCATATAACAACCATAACACCACCGCTGAACTTTGATTTTGACTACAGAATGCATTTAGGATGTTGGCTCAGACTTCACGAAACTTCGAAGGCCCTTGACTGACTGAAATCCCTGAGGTCTGACAGATTTTTACATAGACAAAGAAGAAAGTGTTCAGTTCGGGAAGTCTGTTGGTTCAGTCTGATTGTATGATACTGATAAAAGATATGTCGAAGCCTATCAGTGGACTTTTGCATTGTGATATAGGATATTACATGTAGCTTACAAGATCAGACAAGCGTGCTTTTTTGTCAGGTACTGGACTATGTATGCTATTTGGTACATTGAACGGGGAACCAGGACCTTTCAATCATGTACCGTATAAAGCTTTGTTCACCAAATATGATCCCGGTTGATTTACCGATCGGAATCGTGAATTATTTTTACAGTATAATAAGGCTTAATGCCATTTATAATCCTGATTGAGCAATACTGTCTGTATCCTTAAAAATGCATTCAGGTTCTTAGTTACTGTGAATGTATGTTTCAGCAATTACACCCGTGGACTTGTTCGTGTGTCTGAATCCAGCTGGATATACAGCAGATGAAACATGTGACATAAGAATCAACGCCATATGTAACGACCCACTACCCGAAAGTAAGTTATACCAATGCAATTAGACAATGAACGAATGATACTGGGGAATATTGTCTTATGATGCAACATCATAAAATAAATCCGTAGGTGATTACAATTTGATTGTACAAGAAAGCAGACAATATTCTCGGAATATCAACCAATAGTTCGGCGAAAAGTATCAAAGCAGAGGATTAATTTCATGCCTAATACCAACGTTCAATATATGGTGGGAAGGCCACTTGTTATACCATTTTTGCTCAAGTTTAAACACAAACTTGCACTTCAAGTTTCAAGAAATATTTATTAATCTTGAACATCCCCAGGAAGTAACTTTGGTTACACACCATTCGGATTGTAACACGGATTTGCATGTCTAAGTTGTGTCGATGTGAATGTTCATCGTACGTATACGCGTACATGCGAGTTTTTAAATGATGGCATACATAGAAAATATCTTGCTATGTTTAGATCGGTACAACATGAACTAAAGATAGAACAAAGACGCTTTAACATTATTTCAAGAAATGAGAAAGTATTCAGAAATTGTAATCCTGAAAAAATAGAAAATGAATTCCTATTTTTATTGATCTGTACAAAATATTCAGATTTAAGATTAAAATACATACAAAAAATACTATCAAATATGGCCAATTATACACCTATTCAATTGTCAATTATCAAATCCTTCAAAGATAATCGTTAGTGGTCTGTCAAAATATGTGTTCTCTATTTAAAGTAGGAACCATTTAACACATTTGAATATTTTTTTTTCTGTAAATTAATGTCTTTGTTAAAATGTTGCTATATAACAAGTTATGTTAATAATGCAATGACTATAATATATGATTTACGTATGCAATTACGATTCAGTTTGTTGAATCAATGACAGTATACGTTGTCGTTTGTTTCTGTATATTCCCTGATCCTTTATAACAGCGACAGTGTCGGACAGTAGTATTCCACCAAGCCCAACACCGACCACGGAGACGAATTATTCAGCTCCATTAACACAGAACAATAAAGGTGTGAACAGTTGAGAAACTTAAATATTGTTGCTAAGGAGACAACCCTGTTTTATAATTTTTCCACTGAGCGAATGTCTGTGAATTAACGTATGAAAGAAAAAGGTATCTTAATCCAAACCCCATTTACTTCAAAGTAGGAATCCATTAACACTTTTGAATAATTGTTTTTTCTGTTAAACAATGTCTTTGCTAAAAGGTTGTAATATAACAAGTTATGAAAATAATGCAATGACTATGATATATGAATTTCCTTTGCATTTACGATTCAGTTTGTTGTATCAAACGTTGTCGTTTGTTTCTGAATATTCCTTGATCCTTTTTAACAGCGACAGTACCGGACAGTAGTATTCCACCAAGCCCAACGCCGATCATGGGGACGAATTATTCAGCTCCATTAATACAGAACAATAAAGGTGAGAACAGTTGAGAAACGTAAAGTTTCTGTGCGTCAATAGATTATTTGTTTAAACTTTCGAAAATAAAGGAATATATAATATGAACTAAGGCATTGCCTCTAGACCGCTCTCTCAACTCAATGGCATGGGTTCTGTGAATAAACTTGCATACTGAATATGCATTTCAATCTTAATTCATAGTACAACTTTGTGGAAATATAAGAATTGGCTTACTTTGGGGAGCAAATACTCATTTTGTCACAAAGCTGTCATCTTTGTCACATTTAGGAAAGGCTCAGTAAAAGGATAAGTCTCCTTGCAGACTCCTGGTAAACTTTTTTGATGGTATATGTTCTATAGATATGGATATTAGTTTAGCTTGATTGGGCTGTGTATGAGGGCCTTTAATTAATAAAGAGACATTCGTCATGTAAGGACAAACTGCTCATGCCATGACAGAACCACCAAACTATGATATTTGAACCACAAGTGTCTCAGCATAAAATCATAGAATTTTCTTCACAAAATCATGTGTTGTAGGTACTGGTTTAAATCATCATGACAACAAACAACATGTCATTTGGTGATGAAGAAGGGTCAGTTGGGTTAATATTACCAAACAATATTTAACAACATACTCATCTGCTTGTACATGGTTAGGGCTAAGTTACATCATTATAGAGAAAGTCAATCAGGTCTTTGTTTGAATTGCTCTTTATTGTTTAATGTAGATAAGAAAATCCCAAATAGATTGCTTTGCTGATCTCCAAAAGGTCATTCAATTACAAAAATAGCTTTGTTGTAGCCAAAAGGTCTTTTGTTTAACTTTCAAATGAAAGAAAAAGATTTCATAAATTTTCAATAATTTTTTATTAACCTTTGTTCACACATAAAACGCTGCTTTTTTATGTGTTTTTCTATTAGAGCACTTAAACTTAAAGCACTGTATGCAATAAATGATTAATGAAATGAAGTTAAAAGACATATAAGTGATACTCAGCATACAGCATAGGTTCATGTATTATAATTCTTTCATTTAACACATTGGTTGAAAAATAGTCACAGCTTGATATTGACATTATTTTAATTCTTGACATCAACAGTTCCCTGGTCTTCATAGTTTGATTAGAAAAAAAATAGTATGACAGAAAAATTAATGATCAACTTTTTAAATAGAAATTTCAACAAATATTCTTTGACATACATCCTTAAGACTTTCATCAAAATTTTCCAAATTTTTGTTTCAAATTTAAAGCAATAGCAGATATAATTGGAAATTTCTTTAACCAATGAATAAAAGCAATTGTGACAAGGCAAACATGCTCTCAGAGAATGTTTACCTTTGTCATAATTGGTTTTAAAATGTTGAAAATTAAGGTGTTTACAATGCATGTAAACTCTCATGTTTGTTTCCTTGAAACATTTCATTAACATGCAATAGATAGGAAATTAGTTGAGTTTTTCAAAAAAAGAAAAGAAAATGAGGACCATGAAACATGTGTAACATTGTTATCATTATAGAATATTCCATTGTCCCTAGACAGTTTTTCTATATTATTGTCCTTTGATATTGTCAGTACCAACTAACACTAAACACTATCCTTTAAATATGGTGTATCACTGTTTAGGTTTTTTTATCTTCATGAAATTAGTCTTTTGAAGATAAAACTAAGCTTTTGAACATTTCATTAATCAGGTAGTCAAAGTACATGTGAATCTTCATCTGTTTTTGATTATATCAAATCCATGTGGTCTCCCATCACTGAACATTTTGTTGCTGTTACCTTTTCCTTACTCTGCCAGATAGTCATCAGATATGGCTGTTAAAAGAGAAAAATAAAAACATAAATCTTTTGCCAAAACTGACCACCTTCATCTGACTGATTATTGGTAACATTGGAAATAATTCATTCCCATAGTTATCAATTGAAGCAGTTATCTGACAGAATGAAAAAGAAGTCATTGGTGATAACAATCTATATTTTAAGCTGTGTATCCAGGCAGGGTTATCCCATGATCAATGTTTGCAATATAAAACAGATTGCAATTTTTAAGCAGACTACTTCTGGTTTCCACTATTTTATATATGCCATGTTGCGACGATAAATAATCTGCAACCGCCGGTGAATGTTGTTTCAACTTTAGCTGTGCCATCCCCTCCAAGACCATGCAGAGAGTTGCGAGTTGTGGGATGCGAATAACCTTAAAACATCACCCATCGATTGCAATATCTCTACCGAGTGTTAGAAATAACGCCATTATAAACAATGGGTTATCATATATCACCAGAACCGGAAAGTTTATGGTCGGAACATGGCATAAATAAAATAGTGCAAAGCAAGAGTAATCTGCTGAAAAGAGTTGTTGCAAGGATATCTTGTTCGGACCTTTTTTCGTAAACATTGGTCACATGATCACCCCAATTGATACCTGTCGTGATTCTTTTTTGGTTTCATTCTCATTCTAGGTTTTTGTAAAAGATTATAATAATTTCAAATTGTGAGCAACACCAAATTCATCAACATTTGTGGATAATGACTATTTGAAGACAAAGTGATAAAAGGAGGACATGTTAAGGAGTTCCATCTTTGTCAGACTTGCTTGTTTCCTTAAACCTTTGCTGCAGATGTAATTATGCTAAAATTCCATCAGAACTGTGTGAATTAAAGAGAGAACTACATTGACACTCAAAAGATGGTTCTTTGTTACATTACTTTCATAAGTTATATTCTATGATTATGACATTTCTGTTTGTAAAGTTCATATGGGCATGAGGACAATACTTTTACTTACTTGTATCTAAAAAATAGAACCAATGTTAATACAGGTCTGTATCATCTTTTCCTTTGAAGCTTGTTTAAAACTGTCATTCTTCTTCAAGCATCCTGCATTCTGTAAAATAAAAAAAACACAACTAAATCACCCTTAACTTTTTGGGAAAACTTCTTATTTGCAAGAACATCTCGATGTTTGGGAATCATATCATCACAGTACCAATCCACTAAAATAGAGTACTGCCAAACGAAAGGTGACATATTTAACAAACTTAAATATCTCGTTATTTCGTGTTAGTTGGTCGAAAGAATGACTTAATTATCTTCCTATTTCAAATTAGTAAGTCGAAAAAATGACTTTATTATCTTGTTACTTTCGAGTTAATTAGTCGAAATAATGACTTAATTTTCTCGTTATTTCGACTTTCCAAATCGGGAAAAAAAATTGCATACTTGTCACCTTTATGCCACCGTAAATACTGGCTACATTTTAACTGACTGATTATTCTTAATTGGTAACATTGGAAACAATTCTATCCCCATGGCAGTCAATTGAAGCAGTTATCTGACAGGAAGAAAAAGAACTGATTGTTGATAAAAATCTATATTTCAACCTGTTTTGACTTATATTGGTTTCATTCTCATTCCTACGAAGGTTTTCGAAAAAAGAAAGAAGAAAAGAAAAAGTCAATCACACATTTTGAGCAACAACAAATTCATCAACATTGATGGATAATGATTTTTCTTAAACGAAGGAATAAAAGAAGAAATGTCAAGAAGTCAGATCTTTGTCAAACTTGTTTGTTTCCTGAAAACTTTGCTGCATTTGTAATTATTCTATGATAATCTAATCTGAGATGTTTGAATTAAAGAAAAAAAACTTTAACATTTGAGAAATTGCTTCTATGTCATATTGCTTTCAAAAGTTGTCTTCTATGGTTATGACCCTTATGTTTGTAAAGTTCAAAGGAGCATGAGAAAGACTATGTACTTACTTGTATTATAAAATGGAGTCAATGTTTATGCGGGTCTGCATCATCTTTTCTTTTGAAGCTTGTTTGAAATTGTCATATTTCCAACCATCATGAATTCTGTGAAATAAAGAAAAAACAACTAAGGGATCTATTACCATAAACCTTTTGGCCAAAATTCTCACGTGCAAGAACAATTCAATGTTTGGGAATTATATTATCACTTGAACCAAGTAAAACAAAATACTGCCAACGAATAAGGTGACATATATCCAAATATGGGTCCTGCATGGCTCAGTGGTTAAGATGGTGGACTCAGAACACAGGGGTCCTGGGTTCGAGCCCCACTGAGGCCATTTAGTTTTAGTAGGAGTGGCCTTTGGTAGGATCACTTCAGAGCCCTAGCCTTGTACTGGTGTATCCAGGAAAGCCACTTCAGAACTGAAAAAATGTAGGAACGGCCCTGAAGAGGACTCATATGGGACATGTGTCGGGTAATGATTCTAAACTAAACACTTTACAGGGTATTTCATTTTTTAAAAATAAAATTTACCTGTCATTGTTATTTTAACTATCGCCCCATAACGCTATTGAATTGTCAAGAAGGTACCTTGTACTCAATTTAAAAGCTCCAACAATAACAAATAATCCATGTCCGCAACTGACGAGTTGACATCGTTGCTTTATTGGTCAGCATAATAGTGTATTCCATCTACAACACGATGTGTACCTAATGCTTTACTTACACACCGCGAAAATGACATAGACCGTCTACATATAGGTTAGAGGCTAGATAGTGAAATTTAAACGATATAGAAACCCCAAGGAAGGAGCGATAGCGACTGACGGGGTTTCTATGTCGTTTAAATTTCACTATATAGCCTCTAAACAATTTAGCGTTTAACCTACATTTCCATAGAGCGCTCTATTTGACGCTGGCAAACCACGCCTCTACGGGTATGATCTGCGAATGGCATAAAACTGCTGCTCAGTATTTTGAAATTCGACATAAACCACGCCTTCCGCGGCTGTCAATTGCATGCCAAGAATCTGCCATACCATATTTGGAAGAAGAAAACTGCACTACCCAGTGATGTAGATTGCAATGTAGTTTTGAGTTTAACCCGTTACTCCATAATTTCTTCCTCACCTACAGCAGAAAACTTGAGAAGCCCTTGTGACAAAAGAAGAAATTGCTTGTAACGAGCATTTCTCCTTTTGTCACAATATTTTCTTTTCAATTTCAAAAAGAAACTGTGTTTTTTCATAATGTATAAATGTGTTGTCTGTTGATGCTTTCAATTTGTACCCGTCACATTATTCCTAATGGGGTTAAGGGTTAATATAGTTCAGTTTCTTTTTTTCTCAACGATGTTAGGATACCCAGTTAATTGTAATTCCTTTTTATTTATTTCTGTGTTTATTTCTCCCCCGCGACGTCACAGCGATCTTTCAATCGCTACCGTAGGCTAGGCTTACACGTGTCATTGATTTGGAGGTGGAGCCTAAAACTACACATTTATGCGCATGCGTGATACCAGAGTAATAGTCTCATAGAGCCCAGATAGAACACTCGAATAGTAGTTTATGGAAAATAAACCAACAAAAAAATTCAAATTGACGCATTCTCATTGGCTGAAAATGTAGGTTAAACACTAAATAAACATTAGATTATGCCAAACTGCACCGAATCGATAGAAGGTGAACGCTTATTTCACCGTGGAGTGTTGTGGGCGACACACATTTTCTAGCCTAATACTGCAGGGAACATGAACTTTAAAATAAAAAATGAATGCTGTAATTCTACTTAAAAGGGGAAGCATCTTCAGCGAGGGGGAAGCATCTTCAGCGAGGCGTGACGAGGGCTCGCCTTCTCGATTTTTTCTATGACGAATTTTGGTGAAAATGGTCTATTTAGATATACTGTTTTATAACGAAATGAAAGAGTACAAAAAGTTTCTCTTACCTTCAACCGGCGATACGTTGTCCTTTCAAGGAGTTGAACACTGTGTCCAATTTAAAGTTTGAAGCGGTGGCGCTGATCCTGTTGTTCGTGTTTTGTTTTTCGATAGAATGGTTTATGGTTCATTCATGATTGGCGGAAATAAACTCAATGAGCGGCAATGAATTTATGTAAAACCAGTCCATTCCATAAAGCCGGAAACACCCGAAGCAAACCCGAGTTTTCTCTTTACACGGAATGGTTCACTATTGGTAGATATATTGGTAGATAAAGGTGATGCTTGAAAATAAATTTAGATAGAACCAGTCCATTCCGTAAAGCCGGAAACACCCGAAGCAAACCCGAGTTTTCTCCTTTAGGTAAACCGGAAGCCACCTGTTTTTTTGCTAATGGTATAACCGGTGTTAACATAACTTGTTACTCGTACGTATGTTACCGTTATCCGCTCTCCGAGCGCTTCGCGCTCTGAGAGAGCGGTATTAATTTAACATTTCAGCAAGAGAAACCAATAGCATATAAGATGAATTTTGACATTTTTCATTTTATAATTTTCCGAGGGAAATCCGACATAATCTAAATATAGCGTTAAGCCATGAACAACCGGTCACGTGACGCTCACGTGATACTAAGATTACACACTGAAATAAAAAATGGAAGCTGACGCTAGTATTTTCTAAGTTAGGTGTACATCGTCACGTGACAGCCCACGTGACGTAACTAATTACCATATAGCTGTAGTAACATACATAAGTCGAGTCCGAGGTTTTTTTTCCGTCAATATCTTCATTTGTTGGCGGAAAAAAGAAAATAAAGAAAGAAATGTTGTTCTAATTGCGAACACAGTCCCCATAAAAATGAAGCCATATTTCAGCGCTTGGAAAATAAATCATAATGGTCAATAAAAAAAATAATTTTCCTTGACTCTCGAATACTGACATGGGAAAAGTTTTCCTAAAGAGCTTAAGTTCAGATTTTGCAAACGTTCAAAACAATATTCCATCAATTGTCACTATTGAGAAAAGCAGTATCGGAATGTTCACTCAATTGTCTCTCTGAGACGCCTACATTAACGTGTCACATTACAATATTGTTCTTTGGTTTAAAGAGAATATCCACGTATATCGGTAATACGCTAATATTTTTATTAAGCCACTTGGTTAAATAATACGCAGGTTGTTATTCATACAAGTAGAAGAATCAACCATTAGTCAGTGAATGAGAGTAGAATTAGATTACTTTTAAGCTCAATAACTTTAAACACTCGAGATATTGATATATTGTATACACTCGAGATAATAATATATTGTATACACTCGAGATAATGATATATTGTATACACTCTAGATAATGATATATTGTATACATTTGAGATACATGTTCTGATCACTTAAATCTACACGTTTAAACACTCATTTTTCATTTCTGGGATCATATAAAATATGACACTATGATACTTCTTTTACCATAACAATAATGTAACTAGACGATTCTGATCGTATTTTGCCCGTGTTTTAGCATTACTATTAAACGTTTTTAGATTTCCCGCGTTTGTGGTATGTTCAGAAACAGGGAAAACATACATTGGTTTTAGAAGCACAGCATACATATAGTATGTCTTTTTTTCTTTTATGTACACTAAAAAAGGACAGACTACCACATTCCATTTCTATGTTTCCAGGGCAACCAAACCTGTATACGTATATAGGTATTTCTGGGGGAATCGTCTTCCTTATTGTGGTGGTGGTTGTAGTTGTTCTACTCGTTCGAAGGTATAATATTTTTAAATCATTATCAAATCAAAGCTTCTGAAATTCAACAATTTCATTCAGCAATTTTATGGTTTGACCTAATGCTTCCCATCCGTACGGTGGACAAAGTCAATTATTTCACCGCAAGAAAACAACAGGCCTCTCATCGTTTCATAGTCTCAGCATATTATTTGAGCTCATGTAGGTCAAGGCCGATTATTTTTCGGCAAGAATAAAATATGAGGTGTTTTCCTAGCTCGGCTAATATTCTCTTCAAAATTTAACCACGAACAAAGTGAAAGCGACGATATTTATTTGTTTCTCTGGACTCACCATGAGGATTTATGTTCTCTTAGAAATTCAATATCTGGCCTGTAAAGAACATTGTGCAGTATTGTGAAACCATTGAAAGGTGTATTGACCGACAAAACGAGACTTATCTACCGATTATAACGGTGTGATATTCGTTTCAAACTAATAAAAATGACCCGAATATCAAGCCCAAAAGCTCCTGTAACAAACAGAGCTAACTAATTCTTAAATATACCAAAGAGGGTCTCTGCCAGACCTTAGGGACTCAGTCAGTAAAGGGCCTAGGGCCTACGCAGTTTCGTGAAGTCTGTCAAAGTCATTTGAATTTTATAAAATAAAATTTATTATACAAATCAGATCTCATTGTACCATCGCTTCTATAAATGTAGATAAATAACCCTAAATGACAAAATTTCATCCGATCAGTGAAAAGCATCGCCATCCGTTGTTGGGGTTGGCTGTGTATTTATATACCTGCATGTTCTCTATAAGTTAAAAGATGTTAACAAACGTTCAAAGCACGTTACGCTCCCAAACACAATGCGTGCATTCTACCACTTTATTATATTCCTATGTATCAATTTTCAATTTTGTCACAGTGAATATCGTCACTAGTGATGGTACCAAAAAGTAATGTCATCACTAGTGATGATATCAGTTTTGACGTAACTACTTTTTACCATCCCTTTGCATTAAAGCCATGGCGGCACTTTTGCACACGGCACTAAAATGTTTGTATTCTTAAATGTATCCATACGCGTGAATGACGTCATAGGCGTTGTCAACTGCTTTGCTTCTCCCATTTTATATTCTATTTTGCGCTTATGGAGGTATTTTGGCAAATATATTTTATAAAGTGGAAGAAATAGATAGAATAATGAACTCCATTCGATTGATATCAAAAATATGTCACAAGAATATTAGTTTTGACGGAACTACTTTTTCACCATTCTTTTTGCACACAGCACTAAAATGTTTGAACTCTAAAATGTATCCATACGCGTGAATGACGTCATGGGGCGCGTTAATGGCGTCATGGGCGTTGTAAATTGATTTGTTTCTCCCATTTTATATTCGATTCGGCGTTTATGGAGATGTTTTGGCAAATATGTTTTAGTGGAATAAGATAAAAAGAATAATCAACTCCATTCGATTGAAACCAAAAATATGTCACTTGAATGGGATGTTATCATGGAGAAAAACCTCGTTCTTCGAACTCGTTTTACAACCTGATAACTACCCATTCTCGTTAAATATGTTTTATATCAATCGAAAGGAGTTGATTATTCTCTATGTTCCATTGTCCAGAGTGCTGAGTGCGTCATTAAAGATCGTCATTTATGGATGAAGATAACCCTATCTTCGTCGTCAATGCTTTGATTTAAATGAAAACATTTATGTTATAGAAAAGCCAACGGAATCTCAAAGAAAGACAGAATCGCATCGGTGTCAGTTCGGGAAACCAACCCCGACAGTTCGATGGAAGACGCTGGCAACGGAGCAAGGACCGACGACGGTGAACATTTCTATGACGAAACAGAATTCAATCATCAAAACTCGACAATCACAAAAGACCATATTACTGGGAAGACTGCACTTGGGCATTTCTATCACACAATAGAGGTTCATCACAGAATTAATGATGAGAACGCAGGCGAAGGAAAATCATGTTTTGTAAACGAAGCGACAAATCGAACATCTGGCACGTATGACGTAACAAATCCGACAAATTGCGTCAAGAGCAATACATATCGCCAAAACTATGACGTCACTAATCGAGTGTATGACGCAACGAATGAGACATATGACGTGGTAAATCGGATTCCAAAAGCAAATGGTGTGGAGACTAACGTCTATAATAGGATTGGAGATTTGGGTAACGCCACGTTAGAATCTGTGTACGACGTAAGCGGACAGCAACGCTTTGTTACGCCCGTCCATGAAAACCTCTACAATACGACGTCGGCCGTGACGGAAGATGGTGACAACCTCTATGATTCTGGAACGCCAGCTAAAACTGCACTTTTTCAAACGGACAATGTGTATTCTACGTCTAAAAAGATGAATAGAGAAATTGACTGAGCATGTTGGGACATTTTTAAAGACATTCACAATTGTCTCCTTTCTTTTAATTTTGTTCCTTTTTTTAACATAAATTTATTATCTATTTGATCAAAAGTCCGGTTTATAGTACATTCAAAATAAGGAACAAAGTGTCTTTATCTTATGGTGCAAAAATGTTTCTCTTAGATTCTTAATTGACGACTTGTCTTATGAACACGCACATATTATTTTATTCTTTAAACTCTAGATAGATTTTCAAAAAGGAGCAAGTCGAAAAATTTTCACATATGCATAGAAGCATAGAACTGCATAGTACGGTTAACATCGACTGACAATCATTTGAATTGTGACACCCGGCGCATTGTTTATGGAGGAAGATTCCATGTTCGAATGCCCATATGGTTTGATCAATGCGGGATATGCATCGGTATTCTTTAATTTAGCCGCAATTTAAGTAATATCATTTAATCAAAACCACTGTCGTCTTACCCATTGGTTAAACAACGAACATAGTTGTTTTATTGGGGTTGGAATATTACAGTTTATTAAATTTCTATCAGTGAAATAGAAATGAGGATGAGGATGAGGACCGGTCTAAGAATAAATGTTCCTAAACTTTTTCATGACTATTCATGCATTTACAAATTCAATTACATTATAAGAATTAAAAGAAAGCGTATGAAAATGTGTATCTTTAATAAAAAAAAAAAAGAAAGAAAAAAAAAGGATATGTCAGGTTTCGATCTCACGCGGAAATCAAATGTATTGATCTAAACAAAAAGTGGCAGCGACTAGGCTGTCACAGCCACGGATACATCATATTTTCACAGCCAAAGAAATATATTATTCTTCAAACTTTAGCTATTAATTGAAGACAATATTGAGTCCTCCTTAGAACACATTTTACACCACTGTTTTCGTCAATCAATACTTCCCGGGTATTTTGTGAGCAGAGTATTCATTGAATAAACCCGATGTGTTCAGATTGCCATTTGCGACGATGACGTCAAAAGGATTTTGGTTATTGCTCGTAACAAAAGGCAAATTGGTATTAGATACAGCACAAAAATACACATTTATTTTTATTCTGCTGTTAAATTTTGTTTCCTTCATTTTTCTTTTCAAATATCTTCATTTGCCATTGCGAATATGGGGGGGGGGGGCAAAGTACACTCTGCCCCCCCGGTCTGGATATTAGGGGGCCGGGCCCCCTCTGGCCCCTGATCTCCCACGCCTATGTTCTTTTGTATGTAAAACGATTTTGTGGTGTCTTTTTCAGCATCTATATACTTCCGTTCATGTGCGTTTTTGAATGTTTTTGTGTATAGATGTATTTTTGTAATTAGGAAGTGTGTACGTACGTCTGTACTCGCAAATATGCATGTGTGTTTTTATATCTCCGAGGGATTGATTTGTAAGCTGTCCAAATGTTTTCAAAATTAAAAATAAAGAGTGCATTTTGAACAAAGTATTTCAAAACCAGTTCGATACATCCTGTTATGTGGACACGCATACATTTCTAATGAGTATCAACATTATAGGATTAGGAAATGAAACAACGATATTAGCTAGTCGTATACGAGTCATATTGATTTTGTTCTCTTGTCCATTTCTACCACTTTGTTAGCAGTACACACACTTATTGGCACTCCCATGCGACTGTACGTTTACGTCTGCTACGTCTCACTAATTATACAAAAGCAATTTATTTACACTAATTGCATAATGCCAGTGACCTTCTTAAAATATGAAAAGAAAATCTGAACAGTAATTAAAGGCCACATTCCTTGAGCAATAACCGGTCATCAACACGGCATTAATACCTGTGTCCAAGGCTCAAGTTCGAATAATTGCCATACAGAAATCCTTGATTCTTTCGTCTAACTTTATTGTCAAAGATTGTTCTTTTTTCTTCATATTTTGTTTGAGTTCTCCTTTTCGTGTAAATACAATGACTGTTAATTGCATAATAAAATCGTATTGAGATATTGAGACTTGTTGGAATAAAAAATTGGAAGGGTTCGGGAGGTGTCGCTCCCGTTTGGTCTGAGCGCCACTGAAAGGCTGATCCACAATGAGCATTTCGAAATGAATATTCCATCGGCAGTACAAACCAATACCGTTGAAAATCACCATGTCTGCTGTAATATAGACTTGATACCTAGCCAATGTACAATGGGGTGATGCTTACTGGCTGAATATGGAGTATGTCTGGTGCATTGCATATATGGATCCAAAATTCGAAAACTGACTAACTAATGGTTGAATGATGTCAGTACAATGTTTACTGTTAATTGTCTGTAAGTGAGAAAGCAGTTGGATGCCGGAGAAGAATATATTTCAGTACACATGTGCAAAAAAGTGCTAACAATAGTTAAAATGTCCTGGTCGGAAAATTATCGCTTAATTCGTATTGAAAACTTCATTAAGCCCAGCCAACTCCATGGAGAGGATTACCGTCGATATCTAGATGAATGCGTGGTGCATTGCTTTAAATGGAAGACATCAGTCCGAAGAATTTTCATATGTCATTCGCACGTGTTTTTACCGTTTTCCGTTTTGGTACAGGATGAAGGCCTAAGTACAAACGTTTTAATCTAATAAGTTTGGTTTCCCAGCACATTCTCTACTACATATGTGGTTTTTTTGCGAGATCCCAGATGAAAAAAAAAACAGATTGTAATCTAATTGTAGTATTGGGTGGAAACCATTTTGAAGAAAAGAAACTTGATCGTTGAAAATCAGCGATTTTACTTTGCGGTTTCTTTTATCAGTCATTCCCTTAAGAGTCTTTGCTTTGGTATCTGTGAAAATCCAGGAAAGCTTGAAGCTTGCATAATTGAGGATAGTTGGATAGTTTCCCTGTATTAAAAGGCACTTAGGACGACTGGGAAGTTTATAACAAGGACCGTCTTGTCAAAAGTGTCTCTTAAAATTCAACCTGAAATGTCACACAAAAAGCACCCTAGCCGGCACATACATTTCAACCGATGGTCAAAAGCTAAGCGAAGGTGATTAAACAAAACTGCTTAAAAGAATGACATCGTAAACTTTGTAACAGTAGTTTCATCGAACACGAATATCATTTCCTTTTGATTTGTCCAGCGCGTATTTATCTAAGGAAACATTGTTTAAACTAATTTTACTATATCTGGCGAACTTTTTGTCATAGCTTTCTTTGGTTCAGTTTAATTAAATCTTAATCATTTACATCGATTGTGATACAAGTGCTAATAACTTAGATTTACCCTTAATTCTGCTTCCTGGATACATAACTAGTACTCGCAACGAATAAGGATGACTGAAAAGTTCATAGGGTTGTAACTGTCACTCCCGGGAATCGAACCCACGGACCCTGATTAATGAATAGACGTGGGATTGCTATCTGCTGAACATGTGAAGTGTCACGTGATTAGAGTATCTGCCCATGTCATATTCAGCTTCTCAGACGCTCTTAGCCGTTTGAATAAATTCGTTCGATGGAAATGACTGATCAATGTTTAAGAAATAAAGTGTTTAAACATTTAACCATGCCTGCAAGAGGAATGTTTTTTTTTATCATAACCAAACGGTAATGAATGGTTTGAGAAGTGCATCAATAATCGAGTTTTATGTATCTATACAGAGCTGTGTCATTGCTGTGTTTTTAATCTGTGAAATGCATTTCATTTTATAAATGATTACACTCTGAAATTGTTGGATAGTCCTCTTAAGGAAGTTAAAATCTAAGAAATAAAAACATCTAGAAAATATTGTTTTCGGCAGTATCCATATTTAGGGAATTTTGGCCCTCCTTGCCCCCTCCCCCTCTAATATTTAATCATTTAGTGAAAAAGAGAGAACACACTCTCTAGTTCTAACCCTTTATCAATCAGCAGCCCCACTCCCCCGCATGCATTGTAAAAAAAACCCCGCTACCTCCCCACACACTCTCTTATCAAATATTTCACCATTCACAGTGGTTAATCAAAACGGCTTCTATGCGTATAATCGAGCGTTGCATTGCTTCTATACGTACAGGCACCGGCTTCTATACCGATAAATCGTGTTGACATGTGATGACAGGTGTGTTTATTACTTTAATATCTTAGCAGATACGACAAAGTTTCTTGTTTTAATTATTTGACGGAACATCTTATATATTTGTTCGTTGATATAAACTGGCATTTGCGTTCGACATGTTCCGGTATTCAAAAACAAACCAAAAATGTGAAGCAGAAATAAGTGAGAACTCTTCAAAGCTGATTTAAAAGACAGCATTTCAATCATATCTTAAGGTATTAAACTCTTATTGATATTGTTTTGGCAAATTTAACACACATTAACTGATACTTCTCAATAATTTCGGGTTTTAAAGTTTGATAAGCCCTACACATGGTAAAAATAAGAGATATTTTAATGCAACGGATAATATACGTACACGGCACCGGCTAATTAACGATGTAAGCGGACAATTTTATATAACCCGTTTCCGATCATTCGTTAAGTTGTAAAACATATTGTTTTTCATTAGAATAGTTTCGACATAATTTATTCAAAATAATATCTTGATAAATTAAGCCGATTTTTTCACTTTGTGTGTGAAATTTGAATTCACTTGAAATAAGCTAATTCGTTTAACTCATGAAAGTAGGTTTTTTTTTTTATTAGACTCTATGATTTGCATTCGCATTATCATTACAAATAGTTTCATCAAGAAATATTAGACACATAGTCGAGGCTATTGTATCTAATGTTTTACTTCCTTGGAAGAGAATTAAGCCCAAAGTGATGAGGGACCACTATTCAAAGTTTGCGACATTAATACCACGACCACAGAGGCCACTCAGAGTTATCTTGTCCGTGCCTATATGAACCGCATTTTCTTGTGTGCAAGTATAATAACAGGATGTATGCTTTTGAAACACAATGCATTCGACATTGAATAATTTTTGTGTTGATAGTTCGTTCAGTATTTAACACTTAGCCTTTCGTGTCAACAGATTTAAATCATTTATTAGTATGATCAAAATAAATTTGGACGAGACAAAAGTGGTTAGGACAAACTCGAACAAAACGATGTTGGACAAGACAATGACAGTAAGAACAAAATTTTTATATATATTTCTTTTATTTACAGACATTGAATATGAAAATAAAACGTGGCATACATGAATCTTTATTTTACTGATGAATTACATTTCGAAAAAGAACATAATCTCTTATAAATCAGAAAAGACTATGTTTTCATCAAAGTGTTTACAATAAGGACTCGCATACGGCCAACTTCTTTTCTTTAGTGTGAATTAAATAAAATGTTATGAGGCAAGACAAAATACAAACGTTATACAAAATAGTTCATATTGTTCCGTGATACACTTCATTTT
The DNA here is from genome assembly GCA_947846245.1 of Cerastoderma edule. Taxonomy (NCBI): domain Eukaryota; kingdom Metazoa; phylum Mollusca; class Bivalvia; order Cardiida; family Cardiidae; genus Cerastoderma; species Cerastoderma edule. Next base: position 10,622,972 of record OX401409.1, on the reverse strand, counting down.
AATAAATTATTTCTCTTTTTCTTTATATTCTTCTTTTTCCCGGTCCATCTTCATGTTTTTCTTTGTTTACAAACGTTTAGAAACCGGTGCTTGTACGTATAGAAGGATGCAACGCAAGATTATACGCATAGAAGCCGTTTTGATTAATAGTCCAGTCATCCTATGAAAAAAAAGGACTCAACCGTCAACTAATTGCAACAGAAACGAAATCACTTTTAAAGTTATCATGAATGTATAAGAGATGACAGAAAAAAAGTCCTCCAAAATCCCTTCAGGGGAAATTGGTTAAAAACTTGTTTTATTATTGCTACTTTCAGGCCTTTGGGAATAAATAGCATATTTGTATATACCTATCAAAATGAAACAAAACCCCAACAATTCACACAAAAATGATGTTTTGATAAGCACTATACTCTATCTACATGTTTATTTATCATTCACATCATTTTGTCTTCTAAACTTGATTTATTCCAATTATTTGTAAATTGAAAGGGGTCAACTTACCCCACCCACCCATTAAAACCAAAGAATATTTTTTTCATGTTAATGCATTCTTATAAGCTAGAATTCGATATTATCTGGCAAAGCTTGTTCTCTAAAACTTAAATCAAAGATAAAACACACCCTTTTGTGTTAGATACCTTATATATAAAGACAATCACTTAAATAAGGTACCGAAATCCGTATATATGCCCATATAAGAAACACGAAATATATGACACAAACAATCAGTACAATATTTATGTGGTATTGTGTGACGTATTGCATTTGTTTTGTGAACTTAAAAAAACAATAAATGAAATGAAAGAAGAAACATAGTAGGAAAAGCAGCCAAAGTAGAGCAATTGTATTGCCCCTTTCTCACTATGTGCCAGCTTTTCAAAATTACGTGTACATTCATTGAATTTCACATGGAATATACTAAGCGTTAAAAAAATAAGGGCACGCCTGAATTCAATATTGACGTATCTATAATTTCATTTAAAACAAAGACCAGATATTCAATCAGAATCAATATCGGGTATGACTTTCACATGCAGCGACGGCGTATTGCTGCTCTTGGAATCTGTTGCCATTCCTCCTGAAGTGCTGCACCAAATTCCTGATGATTGGCTGGTACGGGGTGACGTGCGCGGACTCTCCTATCCAAAACATACCATACATGCTCAATGGGAGAGAGGTCTGGTTATTTCGCAGATCACTGGATTGTTACGATGCCCTGTTTTCTGACGAAGTAAACCGCAACATGAGCTCTGTGGGGTCAGACATTATCATCTTAGAAGAAAAAGTCTTGACCAATCCTACGTGCTAATGGGACCACAACAGGGCGCAAAATTGTATCAATATGTCCATTCAGGTTTCCAGGAACAAGAACAAGTTATGTTCTATTACCGTAAGAAACACAGCCCCAGACCATGATGCTCCCCCGCCAAAAGAAATCATGCTCCAAGATAGTGGTGCATTTGTATCTCTCCTCACGCCGAAGCCATATACGTCTACGCCCGTTTGTGAATCGCAAACAGAACCTCGACTCATCCGAAAATGACACCACCGACGTATAGGCCAACCCTAATGTTGCTAGCAAAACCATAAAAGATTATATCTGTTCAGCCTTGACGTGATGACACCATGAAAAGGATGCCTTGTCCCAGATTTACTGTACTGCTAGAAACTCGAAGTCATGTCATGGTATGGATCCCCTGCTTTGGTTATGGTGCGATTACGAAACGGTTGCGCAAAGCAATAACCCATAAAGGCGATCTTGCTGCAATGTTGTTTTCCTATGGTGCCCACGCCCCCTAATTTAAATATCACCAGTCTGGTGGTGTAAAGCTGCAGGTCGTACAATAACACTTTTTGACTTCTCAATAAACCTGGCAACATGGTTCTAGGATTTACGGATTTACAGCTTGCAACGTGCCTATGCATTGCCATTTCTGAGCTTCTGAGATACTGCCATGATGGCATATTGCATTGATATGAGACTTGATTGTGTTTCATTTTCATTGTATCCAAGAAATCACGTAGTGCACAGGCAATACATATGAATACATGTTACAACACTTTCTATCGAATGTGTTCGATTACACAGTGTCATGAGTTTGGGTTTACGAATTATGAAGAGGCAAGTTCTCCATATCCTATCTAGAAAATAGTTAACAGTAATAGGGTTCCCTTATTTTTGCATCTCAATATATTTACAGACTCCCTTTTCCATTTTGTCTCGTTCTTGCACAATTTCTGCATAAGCGAAGATTGTTCCCCGACATTCCCCACACCCTCAGGAACGGTCAAGAAGTTATGTCTACAAGAACAAGGTTTTCGGTCACACTTTGTTTTACATGAGCATCTTAATAAAAGGCAATTCACAGTATTTGATAAGGACTGCCGTTTTTGAAAGTGCACAAACTTCCTCGAGTAAGACCACCTTTGTGGTACCTACCCCATCACTGCATTTCTTTGGTAAACAATCCTTTTGAGACGGATAATTTGAACATCCATCAAAAACAAATATTGCAGGTTTGCTAATGACATCATCAGAATATGTTCCATGTATATCCAACAAATGCTCCTCCATATTACGAAGGCAAACGTACGAACAGAGCCCTATATACATATTGAACTGACTCGTCTAGCTATTCATTGACACTACATCCATCTGCACTTATATTTCATTTACCGAGAAAGGTTTGTCAGCTAGTTTCAATAACCTAGAAGACCCATATTTTGAAGGCGGGAAACTAAACAGCTCTTTCTTGAATATATCGTCTTCATTGTCATATTATATATCAACCGGAGCTGTTAAACACAAATGCGGACCAGTTTGAGATGCTTCTCCAATTTCTCTTAACGTTCATTGAGAGTTGGGGGTTACGGACTGGTTTTTACCTTTAAAACTGTATTCCGAAACGTATTTATAAACCATATTGTTATTATTCAATTGGCCTTCTTCCTTTGCATAGTCGACAATTACACAATATATATTAGTAGACGTGACACAAAGTTATCAAGTGTACAGTCCGCAACGTGGATGTCTATGTTTAGATTGTCCGTTTGATCTCTTTTCATCCTCGACTGACTGGTTTCTACATGCTGATCACTTGTATCACTCAACTTTCTGCATTGCATGATTGTAGTTTTACAGACAGGAATTGACGAAAACCATATCTTTCTCTGCGATTCTTTCAAACCATAACCATATTTTATTCTACCTATTGTCTTAGAACTTCTCATAAGGGCTTGCTCAAAAACTTGATCCGTTGAAACTATTGCCCATACGAGATCGCTTTGACAAACCTACGTTTTTTTGATGGCCTGAATATACACTTCTCAGCAATACAATCATTTGGCTTTAATACACGTGTGTAGTAGGTCAGCTATTGTTTATATATGAAACACAGCTTTGAAATACGATTTGACAAACAAAGAGCTTCTTTTTAAGTTTGTCCTACACCTTTTGAAAACTACTTCACCATAAACTTCTTCAACTGGTTTTTCTTTTTACATAAGGTTTTCATACAATTTAAATAACGTTTTATCATTTTATTGGGTTCAACCTTGCTAAAGGTTTCAGTTTTTGGTTTGGAAGTCCCGGTAATGCTTTTAACTTCGTGTATTGTGACTTCCTTCTCAATGCAATGCAGTATTAAAAGAAATTCCCATAAGCCTTACATTTAAAGAATTATTCAGTAGGAAATGGCCTGAAGTTGCTCTGGAAATAACCGTGTCATTGAACATGTGAATCACCGCATTCTGAGAAATTCTGATAGTCCTGATTCTTCCATTTATTGTCCAAAACAACGGAAGAAGCTCAAAATGGTATGGAATCCACAATGTTGCACTCTTGATCGTACTATCCATTTTACATACAAATGGAAAATAGATAAAAAGGCATTTATCATCACATGTGCGTTGATTTTGTCTGCAGCATTTTTAATAGTGGTACTATTCTGTTAACATCCCTGCAAATGAAAATATTAAATCAAACACAGCCACACTTGCTTTATCTTACTTTGATTGAAGGTTGTACTTTAGCATAATTCACCTTTATTTTCATAGTTCATAGAACATAAGTATTAATGATAACTAATAATAAAATAAAGTTATAAGAAGAAAAAATGTGACTATAATGATACTTTTATCATACAATATGTTATAGTAATAGATGCACCTTCAGAGTACAATCGCCACAAGATGTTATTTGCCGACGATCTTTATCTCAACTACATTTACTCTTCATCTTTAACCTCCAATTCATTCTATTTTGCCATAGATTAAGAAACTTAGCAAATGTAAAAATCAATTATTATATTCCTATCAGTGAAATACTGGGATTTCTCAGTGTATTAATTTTCAATTTTGTCACAGTGAATATCTTCACTAGTGATGATATCAAAAAGTCATATCATCACTAGTGATGATATGAGTTTTGACGGAACTACTTTCTTTTTAACCATTTCCTTGCTTAGCAAGGGCAAAGCCCAACATCATTATAATATTGTGTTGGTTTTCAACTGAATTGTTTTGATAATGTTTTTCATTCAACTACTTTATCATTAAATAGGAAAGAAGTATACCGAATAGAAACTGAATATCAACTTACCTTTATGAGCTGATCATGGGTAGTTCCAGTGACATTAATCCAAACATGATATTAATAGCTGTCCTCCAGTTTAGCACCAGACACAATTAAAACACAAACAATCCTTTTAAAGAATCTCCTCATCTTTTCCAATCGAAACCATGACGTAATTTCCATCCATAATGATCCAACTAGTAGAAAAGATCCATCATTTCATAATTTTATTCAAGATGTGTATTCTTTGAAATTCCATATTTTTCCTTTGTAATCCCGAGTTTCTTTATTAAAGTTGAAATAGGCAAAAGCTACATTTCTGTTAATCATTGGTGCAAAAAGTACAATATACAATGCAACAAATACTAACAGAATATTTCAAATTGCCTTCAAATCTTTCTCCTTTTGGGTCCTTTCCATCCTTTCCATTGATTTTTTCATTGATGAATGATAGAATTTCAGCTGTAGCAATGCGTTCCTTTAAAAAACATAAGTGAATGTAATCCGTTTTCGCGAATATTCCAGCCTTGCCGTCTTTGATTAACATGATCTCCAGTACAGACGATGTGTCGATTAAGATACCTATTGTAATATATCCTCAAGCAATCCGTATTCCTGCAATGTAATACAATCCGATGTCTAATAATCCCATAATCCTTCCGAAATAAGCAAAAATATCCACATTTCCTCCACTCCATTTTCACATTTAAGTCTTGGCCGCGCTTTTGCACACGGCACTAAAGATTGTGTATAATGAATGTATCCATACGCGTAAATGACGTCATGGACGCGGTTAACTGCTTCGCTCCTCCCATTTTATTTTTCATTTAGAGTTTATGGAGATAATTTGGCAAATATATTTTATGTAGTGGAATATAATAAATAGAATAATCAACTCCTTTCGATTGATATCAAAAATATGTCACTTGAATGGGTTGTTATCAGGTAGAAAAAACTCGTTCTTCGAACTCGTTTTTTCAACCTGATAACAACCCATTCTCGTGACATATTTTTGATATCAATCGAAAGGAGTTGATTATTCTCTATTTAAACAAATCATAAATAGATTTATTTCATAATTTGCAAAAAATAATTTAAGAATAAAATAATCTAAGCATATGAACATGATCGATTTAATAAAGTGGGTAAGAGAAACGTGTTGTTTGCGTCAAATCATTGTCACAGTGGCACTAATGGCCACCGTAGTTTAAAAACACGAACAGCTATTCCGAGGTTAATATTTCATATTCATTTTATAGATTTGTCATTTTAAGGTGCATTCTTGTCATCTTTTTCATGTTTAAAGATATATTTGAGCGTGAATGTTCATTAAATCGATATTTTGGTCGAAATTAAGCAAAACAAACACTTTTTAAATTACCCACGAAAACCCATTACAAAGCATTATGCAGACTATTTCAAAAATAATTTTTCTTCTAAAATGTATTCATGAACATAGAATTATGTTTTTCATCAGATAAGGACAGATATAAATGATAATAAGCTCTACTTACCCTTTCATGCGACTTTCAACAGCAAGTTGAGCTCGAAATTCACCGATGACAGTTCACGCTATGTACTTTTCTATGGTGGTACCTTCGAACCAAGCAAAAACTCGCACTTTTCAAAAAGTTTAAGTGCATTTTTCAGTATTTTCCCCTGGTGGGATTTCTGAGGACTTTTTATATGTTATAAAGGAAGTGTGTAGCTATAATAAAATCACAAATTCGTTTCTGTTGCAATTAGTTGAGGGTTGACTTACAGATTGACTGGACTATAACCACCGTGCCTTTGGTCTTGTGGTTTGCTAACTCGCAACAACCCGCATTATTGATAACGCTCATCTGTCTATATACTTATAAAAATACATTTATTGTCAGTTATAACAGAACAGCTTGCTTTCATTTATTTTCAAATGAAGTCAGTCCATTTCGGAGGGGGCCGTTTTGGACCGATTGACTTTTTTGACTAGTTCATTTCGGTTTTTGGACTTGACCAATTTGTGCTAGCTTGTGACGTTACGTCTCTATTAATTGATTGATTTACACACAGCATCTTTTTGAGAGCAATCATTTTTTCTGGTTTTAACAGCGACGCCCTATGGTTTTTTTTAATTTACATTTTTCCCGGCTTTATTTTCTTTTAGTAAAAACATTGTAATGAAGATGCAAACGTTTTTGGTAAGACAGATGGGTTAGTCTTTTGCTTCTTTTTTCTTTTAGTGAAAACCTAGTTATTAAGATGCAAACAATCGTCTTTTGAATAAAACATGTTCTTTCTCTTTATCAATTCGATTTAATAAAAAGACTGGTAGTAAATTCAATACACCAGTAGCATTCTACAATTTGATTTGAAATAAAATCCTAGTAATCATAAGCACTTAACAAAAACTGTAATGTCATTTGTCATATTAAAATTGTGTTAATAATTTCATTAAACAAATATATAATTTGCAATGTCTTAAGGGACAATAGCCTAGATGGCGGAATTTCCCTTCCATAATCCAGAGGGCCACTTACATGTCGACTATGCAAACGTAGTGCTAACTTCCTTTTACTCTTCATATTTGTACATTTAGATAATAAAGAGAGAGGATACCTGCTAGCAACAACATCAAGTGAGATATACAGATGATTCGATAATTATCATGTTTTCGTTGGCGGCTTTGGTGTTACTTCTATCCTTGCACAGTACTGGTAAGAGCAACTTCTTTACTTTTGTTTTCAATTCATCCCTGAAAAGATTTACAAAAGTCAAAACCTGAAAAAGGCTCATCTTTTAATGGTATATGTAAATCAAAATATCTTCAGAAATTTAGCAATGTTCATTTTTCACGCAATGCAAAAGATATTTCGAAATATAAATATATTCTTCGTAACATGACATCCATTCTGTATTATCTATTACATCTAAACGATTTAGATAAAAGAAGCGAGAACAAAACTTACCAAAAAGTAAATGAAACACACGAGTTTTTAACAAAAATAAAATGATATTTTTAAAATAAAGTTTTTTGAGTCCTTACACACAAAATCGACTCTCCCAATGACGGAAATATTGTGGCGCATGCAACGAAGAATAATGACTTCACTGTTCGTTAACTCCTCTTCTTTATATATGAAATAGTCATTTCGGCTCCTCCATAGTTATTTCGTCGATAAATTTCAGCCTTTATTACTATTTTTTCATTAATGTCAAATAAATGCACAGTCATTGAATTCTAAAGAAATCAATGAACGATTGTCATTATTCTTTATCGCCTGATTTGTTTCCCCACCCACTGACTTTTACTTCCCAAATGGAAAGGTCAACGCAGTTATTCGCCATCATTTGTTCATCTTCTTCTGCAAGCATTCCTGATAAGATCAACACAAAAATGTTTAAAAGCATGGCTACCAAAGAAAATATCAAAATCAGTGAGTACGCCATCCTTACGTAACTTATGAGGCGTTGCTTAGAATATATTGAACCTCTTCTTATGGTACAACCTCCGGAAGTAAATAAACTGTATTGTCACACCAGATGTAATCAAAGGGAATGGCATTTATTGCGCGAATTCTTATTGCAGACTCGTTTTTGTACCTCAAAAACGTGACTTGGCAAGAGGCGAATGAGACATGTGACTTAGCAACACCACCTATAACTGACTGGAAGAATGTCGCCCTAGAACTCCCAAATATTCCTGATGAGTATCGACACGACGCCCTATGGACCGGCTACTACAGACCAGATATTGTAATAGAGAACATAGGTAAGACAGTGCTGTGCGTTATATGATGGCTGTAAATAGAAATTCTTACTATGGCTTAACAGATGTTTTCGCATGCATTGTACATTTTACTTTTGTTTCCCAAAGTATCAAATAGTGCTATCAAACGGAAGTAAGACATGCATGTATAGTCAGATTTTCACCCATACGATCAGGAACTAAAACAATCATTCGATATCATGCGTACATTATATTATGATTGTACTTATTTTTTTTCGATAGCATGGATCTGGTTTAATTCCATATAATTTTTGCTACAATGAGTCCAAGGTAGAATCTCAGTCTCAGGATATCAGGATTTGTTCACCAACAGTCACAACGATATTCGTTTTTGTTTCAAAACAACTATTTTGGTAGATCTAGTTTTAATTCATTCTTATAACTTGCCGAGAGTTCTTTCCGGTGTACTAAACGGGATAATGTCGACGAGAAGAATTCATAGAAGTTCGACAGAGAAACACATTCATATATATTAGTATATATACTCACAAACCGATTGATCATTATATTTCGTTGGGTCTTTGTTATACACCATCCAACTCCTTACAGTAATCTCCTCTTGCTATGCCGCATCGATCACTGCCACCATAAATGATGTATTTTGTCTTCAAGAGCTTATGTAGTAGTTAATACAGTAATAATGTTTTGTGTAAACATCTAACCAGTCAAAATAAAAAATGTCGATTTTCGATAGATAAAGTACAAATGGGTGATTGTTTGGGGTGTCACGCCATTATCGTTTCTAAGAAGATGGTCATGTGACATTTATGGTAGTAGTTATCAATCCCAAAAAAGGAGATTACTGTGATGAGTTTATAAATCATATGGACCGATATGACTCTCACAACTTACCATTTGCATCTTTCGAAAACACAGTCAATATATGAAGGCGTAACATGTGGCTAAGTATTGTGGAACACTGACACGCAAATAGTAGTTTATGTAGAGTAAACAGAAGATTGTCATGAAATTGTTGGAATTCTGCTTAAGCGCCAAACAACTCTAATCCAGCCGATTCCTTATGATTGTTTTCGTGTACAACACATCCTCAATAGTAAATCAACGCTCTTTGACAAGCCTTGCATATCTTCATTATTCAAACAAAATGTCTCATCAGACCCGATGAAATATCGTTCGAAACCCAGTTTCTTTAAACATGATCTACAATTGTTCATGAAATATCAAACCAATCAATGCCATACTACCTTCTTCGTATACAATGAATCTTCAAAAATAAAATCGACGCCATTTATCCTTAGACAATTCTTGAGCTATTAAATGTATTCAAGAATGTTTCAGTATGGCCATACAGTTTTTCTTAAGCCATTTTATTGAAGTTGCTAAAATTAACTTTTGCTTATATTAAAGGTTGTTTGTCAGCTGTTAATTACACACCTACCATCGGTATAACAGTGACACCATTAATCGGAGACATCGGATATTGTTTTAGCGTCTGTAAGGCAGCTGCCACAATAGGGATTCAGGTAAATTCTATTTGTCTTTACTTTGATGTCGTTTAATATTTTGACAGTCTGAGATTCAAAGAGATGCATGAACACTGAAATTTCTGATAGTTTCTGGTGTCTGACCCTTCCAGACACTGTATAGAAAATTGGTCTGCTGGGCCCGAGCCCGGGGGTACACCATTTGATTCCAACTAGATTATCATCGTCGACGCAATTTGAATATTAATGTGTGTGTTACAAATTTCAACAAAGTGTGCTAAGGCGTCCTTAGACCATCACACCTTTCCTGCAAACTAAGAAAGTCATTAAACGTCGAAGTATTTTGAAGCCATGGCTTGGATTGTTCTATCTTGAATAGTCAATTGTATTTCAATCGATAATTGTAAAAGGAGACAGAATAATGGAGCGTATGACAATTTACAGCTTATTACGGACGCCATTAATTCAGATGAAAGCTCCATTATGTGCGACTTGTTTCCTTTATTAGGATAGTGTTAGACCTAGTTACCGTTCACCCACTGTTTAAGAGTGGAAGCTTGGAGTTTAATCTTACCACGTGGTTTTAATGACTTTACGATCGTTAAATTTGATAAATGTAGTGACCATTTCATTTTTTTTCTCTTGTTACAAATTATCAGGCTATACAAAAACATGATATAAGAAGGAAAATAGACATGTGGTCTTATGACCTTTCATGAGGGTTCATCCGGCCTGCATATGAAGACAGACGAAAACCTAATCATAGTTTTGCCTTTCATTTCAATGAAACCCTTTTTTATTTGGGATATCACTGCCAGCTGGCAATGGGTTCTTTGCCAAATGGATTGGTTAATGCCCATTGGAACCAGAGGGTAGGAAATTGAAAAGTTGTCGCTTCAAATATTAAACCCAGAGGTTGTGCGAGCCAATATTCTTTCTAACGATAAATCAAACTGCATGATTGAAACATCTCGTCTTTTGGCAATTTCTTTGTCACATGGCACCCTTTTGGATAGAAATAAGATCATACCATGACTTCCTCGAAATAACTTAAATGCTCTGGGAAAGCGAAGGCACTTTCCAATTAGAATTAAATTTCAGAGAAAAGGCAGTACATTATACTGTTATTGTCTGACAAATGATGAATCTCTTCATGAAGATTCTGTAAACCACTGCCCACTTATTCAAGACAATTTCCAGATGGCGAACTATGGTGGAAGGGAAGACCAGATTGCATTGTACAGAAAAGGTAAACAGTGCTGTGTACGAAGTCACGCCTATGATATATTGGCGACTTCTTAACGTTTAAGTTTTGTTCTTTTTTCACTAATCGACTTTAATTGGTAAAACAATTCTATTAGTGTACGGTCGGACCAACGACTTCACTTTTCGTTACGGTGTAGTTATAGTTTCATTTGCCGTATATGCGTTTTAGATTTCAATGAATGATCATACACATAATCTTAATAATCTTTTTTCGAAAAGAATCACAGTATTGATACGATGCTTTGTTATGTTTCCTGTTGTTGGTACACCTCTTTCACTAAAACATCAGCGGGAATGCTATATGAGTTTTAAGCTATTGTCACAAAATGATATATTTCAACCTTTTGTTTCCTAAAACAACAACACTCTTTTTTAACCTTCATATGGGTATATCGAATATAACGCTTTTAGTGTTTTGATAAAACTGTCATGAAGGGGCTTAGGAAGCATTTCAATAATCTAGTTTTATGTTACTACATTGGTATATTTTGCCATTTTATCAGTAGAAAACGCTTTAATTAATAAAAATGATTATCAATCTGTGAAACAGTCACTTTAAATGCACACTTCTCGTTGAGATATTGACGACCAGACTAAGCAAAATAGTTATAGTCGCAATAAGAAGAAAATAGGGATCCGTGTTGAGTATTCTATCCACCCACGTTTCACTCTATTTAAGCTGAAAATCGTTTGGTGTCAGAAAATGAGGACAGAAACGCTAGGTGTGTTGCATACGACATCGAGGAGAGAGAATACGTATACAAACATTGTATAGATGAAATTGGCGTGTTGTGTCAGAATAATGGTGAGACTGTGTTGCCCTTTTGTCTCTCTGCCGTTCTGTCTTTATGTTCTTCTATTCCATAGCTATAAGTCTGTCTTATTTTGTATGTCTATATATATATGTATATTGGTTGTTTTACCTTCGATGTGCAAATCTGTTTGGTTTTAAGTCGTTCGGTCCGCTTATCTATCCATTTGTCCAAGGAAACCCATAGAAGAAAAGTGACGACACGACAACAAATTACCATAAGGAGCATCCACTACCCGGAAACCATTTTGCGCATGCCCTAATTTGAATAGAACCAGTGGCAGTGGGCAACAATAAACGCCTTTAGAGAGCAGACGGGCGGTCTTTACATTCTCATGACTAATGGTATTCAACATTTGAATGTGGAGCGGTAGTAAAGCGCCATGTCTTGAGTTTGTTCGTGGAAAAGGGAAATGCCGGGACTAACCTACAAATCGACGCGTGTACTGGTCATGTATCCAGGAATCAGTCAATCATCAAGACAGAACACAGTGAGTGTCAAACTTCCGTCAAAATCGATGTTAGATAAATGAGTTTAAAGTAAAAGTTTGAAATCAAGAAGAAAGCATTGTTATACTTAACACAGGAAATTCTTCTTTACCATCTTTAAAGTATTTTAATTCATGTTTATAATGGTTCCATAACTGTCTTGCGCAATCGCTTCAATAGGAGTCTGCATAATCAGTTGTCCACGTTTATCCAACTAAAACAAGACGAAATTTGCTACCACTTAAAACACACATTCTACTACTATCAATAATTTGATACAGTAATTCACAATTCGAAATTAAGCCTTATCAAAAACATTCCGTTTGGGCAAAACGGCGGTACGGAGCTAGTGTCTGTTCCAAGTTGGGCAGAATATTATACGGGAATCGCTATTATAACAGGATTTACGTCCTGCCAAATGTATTGTCAGCCGAGAGATTGGGTTCACGTGACTTAAGGACGTTCTCTGTAATTTTTTCTGCGCACTTCTGGACGGAGTCTGGCTTATTTTGGCCCTTCTTTATTCTATACAAAAACAGTCATTTTGGCATGTTCACAGTACCTTTCATGAAAAGATTCAGAGTTAATCCTTGTTGTTTCACTATTCCACACTCTGTTGCCAATCAGAATTTGACAAGCAAACATATCGAAGATCAGCTACTTTTTTCACTACCGGCCATTACTTTTTACCTAACTCTTAAATCGCCTACAAAAATGGTTGGGTCAGCGAAGGACGTCTCCCTCAGCGCTTCGCCTTCCGCGAGAAGTAGTTCTGGAAAAAACAACAAACCAGGGGTTTAAAACATGGCCAACACCCACAAAATATCAAAAACAGTCAAAAACACCCCGTCTTATGTCCTAAAAGCATAAAATTAACACTCAAAGTAACATTCTAAATTTTCAAGAACTACTTTTTACTGTACAACGACCTCCAGAAGTAATTCTTCAGTGTACTCTGACCAAAATAAAAATCAAAATCTCGTTTAATCGCTCCGATAAAATATTTTTAAGTCTCGAAGCCAATTTCAAGTGTAACAGAACCAACCGCAAGCATTTCTATCAATATTTCACAGATCTATGCGTGTCGAAGCAAAGTACCCAGATTTGTTAAAATTGGGCTCGGAACTTTCAAAATCAATGCGAAAAGGGGGTCTCATGAGAACCACTCTCATTCATTCAAAAATCTATAAATTTTCACCAAACCACAATTTTCAGTTTGGAAACATATTTTTCTCTCTGAAAAGGATCTTTTTGTCCCTTAAAGACTGACATGGGAGTAATAGGGTAGTGATTTTATCCAAAAAAGGTGCATTTTTCCCTATTTTTTCGACATTTTATATGTTATTTTAAATTAAAAACATAATATTTATAATGTTTTGTCATTAATTTGCCTTACATATAATACCTTAATCATATTTGAGGGTAAAAAATCCCACTTGGTCCAAGGGTAAAAGAATTGAGAGGGAATGGTGTTGACTTTTTACACCTTTCACCCCCCTAATCCCACATCCTTTACCTGCCAGTCTGAGCTGATTCACTAGTTAATATCATGCCCAGTGTAACTGACTTCTCCTGCATACTTATCCAATACCCTATAGGACTATATAAGAAGATAATGACCAGAGCTAAGCCATTCAAATTCAAGATTTCTATCTGCTACTATGGCCAAATGAAAATTGGAAAGGAAAGCCGCAGGAAGCCTTTACGAGCAGGGAAATGCATAAGTTCCTACCCGAAAGAGACGCGTTGAAGATGAAAACCATCCCAAAACAATCTCAGCTATGGATGGTCAGATAGTCTTCTCTATGCTGGCAAATGTGGTGGAGGGGACTGGTGGTAACGTTCAGAGTTCCTACCGACACACAATATCCATCAACTGAAAATGGCCGATAATGACAAGTTACTCTTTATAACAATTTTGGAGGTCTCGCTTTGCGAGAAAGCAGTTTACAGTGTTTCTTCCAACACAACAACGCAAAATTGTAAGGAGACCGCAGACTCCTTTTATCACTTCCTAAGGAAATAAATCACTCTAAGAATTTTGCAGGAAGGCTAGCCTCAAAAACTTAACAGGTAAACAATAGTTCGGAAAATGCGACTCACGCAAAGGTTTCATCGATAACCGGAAAAATTGTCACCGTACCAGACCTATTATTTAGAAAACATTTCCAAACACGAAACTAAAAAGAAAATTAGAAAGAAACCTGCACTATTCAAAACTTAATGAAAAGAAAGAAGAGCAAATCTTGAATACCGGTACACCAGAGCTAGGGGTCCGTTAGGTAGAGGAAGTTGGCATGAAGAGCGCGAGTATGCGAAAGGTCAGCTTGACTAAAACTTTAAGTAATAATAAATACTCTATGTTCAATTGATTAAAAAAATTGACAGCTTAACAACAACAACAACAACAACAACAACATCCGGTTAAAGGCAAAAGCCCTGATGATGGCCTGCTGCCGGCCGAAACGGTATTTACACAAAAAAAAACACAGAGAAAGAAGTCATCAAAATAATCATCATCATCACCTCATACTACTACTACCCCCCCCCCCCGGAATATCTGAATAAACATACCAAACCGACCACCCAACAAGCCCCAAGCCTGAAATCAGTCATATTGAAATCAAATATCAGACAATTCTGGTGATCACTTACAAGTAAATCCAAAGGTCCACGCGGCATCCTGCCGTCCGTTTCTCATTTCGGTTAAAATGTTCGCTGCATCTTCCTACCCGAAAACATGTCTTCCGCCGCAGGCAATTATTACGGCTGGTTTCAAATATGAGGTGATCTGTGTTGCAGAGCTTTTTGTTGCAGTGAATGTGATGCGTGGTCCTGAGCTGAAATAGAAAAATCCATTAGTTTAACCATCAAGTCAACTGGGTGTGCTGTTTGAGTCTTGTCTTCAGCCGTGGGACTAGCCATCGGATCCTTATATCTAAATTGACCATAACCCTGGGCATTAACACAGCCTTCCATACAAAACATTCCCTATTCTCATGAATCCGAGTGTTTTCATTTAATTTCTGTTCACATTCAACATGAAATGATTCCATGACAAACACAGTATAGAGCACAATTAGCAAAGTTATGAAATTATATATATATGTATGTATTTCACTGGAAATTATCCAATTTTAACTAATTAGAATCAAATTCTGCTGTCCTCTGTGTGAATATAGTCTCAATCTATCACAATGTCCAAAGAATTGTAGCAGAATTCTACATCAACACCGCCTATTCTCATTCAGGGGAGCTCACTCGGCCCGACTCGTTACGTAATATTTTACAAAAATCATCAAAATTAAAAAAAAAATACAAACTGAATAATGTTTTTACATCCATAGGCTTCTAATGAGTTGACCAACTTGTGGGAGAAAATTCAGGGTCCTTACCCTCATACTTCTAGAGAAATTCAAATTAAACTTGTTTATCTAGGACGGAGTCTGGCTTATTTTGGCCCTTCTTTGTTCTATACAAAAACAGTCATTTTGGCATGTTTACAGTACCTTTCATGAAAAGATTCAGAGTTAATCCTTGTTGTTTCACTATTCCACACTCTGTTGCCAATCAGAATTTGACAAGCAAACATATCGAAGATCAGCTACTTTTTTCATTACCGGCCATTACTTTTTACCTACCTCTTACATCGCCTACAAAAAATTGGTAGGTCAGCGAAGGACGTCTCCCTCAGCGCTTCACCTTCCGCGAAAAGTAGTTCTGGAAAAAACAACAAACCAGGGGTTTAAAACATAGCCAACACCCACAAAATATCAAATTCAGTCAAAAACACCCCCTCTTATGTCCTAAAAGCATAAAATTAACACTCAAAGTAACATTCTAAATTTTCAAGAACTACTTTTTACTGTACAACGACCTCCGGAAGTAATTCTTCAGTGTACTCTGACCATCTGCGCACTTCATCTGCGCATCCAAGGGAGATAATTATCAGTTACCGAAGAGGTACTTGAATAGTAGTCGGATAAACGTTTTTATTCGGATACAATTTACTGTATGCAATTTTTTCCAAGAATAATCATATTATCCATAAAACTATAAAAGATTATTAACATTATTATATATTTCTCATGCATATTGAGCCCCCAGCTTCTTGATTTAAAGTTTATCTATATTATCTTATTATATTATTAAAGTTATTTTAGTCGTTTTTAAAAACGTTTTTCAAATACGGTTACCATGGAAACTGCCATTTTACAGAAAAACTAACTCGTAGACATAATCTCTTTTTGCATTTTGTATTTCAAGATTGAATTAACTTCACATACTAAAAAACTAAAAAATAAGAAAATTCTATAAAAGGAATTTTTGAATAACTACTTTTAATATACATATTAATTTCCGTTGTTTTTTGTCGAATACAAAACTTTGAAACATTGATTTTGATTATAAAAAATTGTTCAGATTGTAATAACTTAAAATAATATTGAATTATAAAGTATTGAATGTATGAATTCGTCTTTTTTGTGTTTATAAACCTTCCCGAAATTATTTTATTTCTTTGAAGATGGTATAGTCATTTTAACAATTTTGCCCCAAACAGTTACCATGGAAACTGTCATTTTACGAAAAAAATAACCCGTCGACCTGCATTTTTCTTTTCATTTTCGAATTCACAATAAAATTTTAAATAACATATCAAAGATTTAGAAAATTCTATGAAAGGATTATTTTCTTATAAAACTGTAGAAAATGTCCTTAATACAGGGTTTCATAATTCCAAATACATGACATCATTAATGGTTTTCTTTTTTGCAAATGCATTTCTAGATGATGACACAGAACCGATGTCAGGGCTCAGTTGGAAGAGAGGTGCAGAATACTGCAAAGACAAGTCCAGCGTCTTACCCAATGAAATAACACCCGGCTTGTTGGACTCTTTATCGGATGTCTCTACTGTGAGCCATATCTGGACACGCCTTCAAGGAAAGTATACGATCATATGGAAGAAGCCAGGTATTTCATGAACGTATTTTATGTGGGATCTTAATGATCACAGTATTATATTCCAATAGCATGTACTTATTGTACTGATTAACTTTACTTGACGGTGTTGTCTTGCTAGCCTTAACGTTTTGGTTTCTTCGTAAATATTCGTAGCAACCATTTATCTGAGAAAACAACAATGCACCTAAGAAGAAGCATTTCTTTAATCAAGGATTTCACGCCATTTTCGACATGTCTATCGTCAAAGCGGAGAAAGGTAACTCGTTTATGTTCCAGGGTAATTTACCAGTTGTAGACTGGGTAGTAGTACATACTGAAAAAAATAAGACTGGCTTAGAATTGAACCCATAGCGAGCAATCTCCATTACCATATACCAACCATAACACCACCGCTGAACTTTGATTTTGACTACAGAATGCATTTAGGACGTTGGTTCAGACTTCACGAAACTTCGAAGGCCCCTGACTGACTGAAATCCCTGAGGTCTGACAGATGTTTACATAGACAAAGAAGAAAGTGTTCAGTTCGGGAAGTCTGTTGGTTCAGTCTGATTGTATGATAATGATAAAAGATATGTCAAAGCCGATCAGTGGTCTTTTTCATCGTGATATAGGATATTACAAGTTTATTTTTAAGTTTTAAGTTTAAGTTTATTTACATAATTCCATAAGGCTTATAAGCTCATTAGGTATATTGTTAACATAATTCAATGAACATATACAAACAAACGTCTATAGATGTTCCTACAAACACATTTATATGAAATGTAGACAGTGGAGAAAATTCCACAAATACAAATATTGACAAACAAACGTCTTTAGATGTCCATATAAACACATTTATATAAAAAATGTACAAATAGTAGATATGGTCGGAGAAAGGTTTGATATTTTGTATATATTAATACGTGCGTCTTGATAAATAAACAATAGCCTATAATTTCGATAAGAAAATACAATAATAAAAACCAAAAAACATTGAAACATCAACCATACATGATTCTATTTCTCTTTTCAAAAGCATGGACAATAAATAAACCCAAATTGTTGATGACTTTAGCACTTTTTGAAGTTATTAATGTAATAAACTTGTGCATATTAGGACGATTGAAATAAAACTTATTGATATATCTATTTCTAAATTCAGCATATGTAGCACATTCTAAAATGACATGATACTCGTCCTCTAAAATATTACATGTAACACATGTTCTATTTTCACGAGGAATTTTATTTGGTTTGTGCCAACGACCAGCCTCAATCTGTAACCTATGAGAAGACATGTAGCTTACAAGAGCGGACAAGCGTGCTTTTTTATCAGGTACCGGACTATGTATGCTATTTGGTACCTTGAACGGGGAACCAGGACTATCGTCCCGCCCTTTCAATCATGAACCGTATGAAGCCTTGTTCACCAAATACGATCCCGGTTGATTTACCGTGAATTATTTTTACAGTATAATAAGGCTTAATGTCATTTATAATCCTGATTAAGCAATACTGTCTGTATCCTTAGAGATGCATTCGGGTTCTTAGTTCCTGTGAATGTTTGTTTCAGCAATTACACCCGTTGACTTGTTCGTGTATCTGAAACAAATTGAGGATGACTCGAATAGAACATATGCCGTGCATATGATATACGAAATGCGTTTCAACGCCATATGTAACTACCCACTACCCGAAAGTAAGTTATAACAATGTAATTAGACAATGAACAATTGATACTGTGAAATATTGTCTCATGATGCAACAACAAAAAATGAATCCGGGGGTGATTACTAATAGATTGTACAAGAAAGCAGACAAAATTCTTGGAACATCAGCCAATAGTTCTGCGAAAAGCATCAAACCAGAGGATTAATTGACCTTACGACACAGAGCAGTTAACCACGCCCACCAAAAACAGGGGAGGTCACTCTAATTATCTCCGACATTCCGAGTAAAATAGCGTCGATGCGCAAACTAGGATCCCTGTCTGACATTGCCGAGATTTCGGATAATCTTATTTGAAATCGGAGATATTCTGAAAAAATAAGCACCTGCCTTTGTTGCTGGATGCTACGTACATAGCGTGACAATTTGTAAAAAAAAGACACTGGTGAATAAGTGAGCGTTAGCAGATACATAGATAACAGCTCGGTTATATATGGCTATGACGGGGTACAGACAATTCCCCACTAGGACGATTCCCCACTAGGACAATAAC
>OX401409.1:10544460-10602945 GCA_947846245.1 Cerastoderma edule | reverse complement strand
GATTAATAAATATTTCTTGAAAACTTGAAGTGCTGGTTAGTGTTTAAACCTGAGTAAATAGGGTATAATGGGTGGCCTTCCCCCATATATTGAACGTTCTGGGGTATTGGACATGGAATTATTCCTCTGCTTTGATGCTTTTCACAGAACTATTGGCTGATATTCCCAGAATATTGTCTGCTTTCTTGTACAATCAACTTGTTATCACCCACGGATTTATTTTACGTTGTTGCATAATAACACATTATTTCACAGTATCATTCGTTCATTGTATAATTACACATTGGTATAACTTACTTTCGGGCGGTGGGTCGTTACATATGGCGTTGATCCTCATGGCACACATTATAGATACACCATATTCATCCCCAAGTTGTTTCAGACACAAGAACAATTCCACGGGTGTAATTGCTGAAACATACATTCACAGGAACTAAGAACCTGAATGCATCTCTAAGGATACAGACAGTATTGCTTAATCAGGATTATAAATGGCATTAAGCCTCATTATACTGTAAAAATAATTGACAATTCCGATCGGTAAATCAACAAGGATCATATGTGGTGAACAAGGCTTCATACGGTACATGATTCGAAAGGTCCTGGTTCCCCGTTTAAGGTACTAAATAGCATACATAGTCCGGTACCTGATAAAAAAGCACGCTTGTCCGATCTTGTAAGCTACATGTAATATCCTATATCACGATGCAAAAGACCACTGATCGGCTTTGACATATCTTTTATCATTATCATACAATCAGACTGAACCAACAGACTTCCCGAACTGAACACTTTCTTTTTTGTCTATGTAAAAAATTGTCAGACCTCAGGGATTTCAGTCAGTCAATGGCCTACGAAGTTTTGTGAAGTCTGATCCAACATCCTAAATGCATTCTGTAGTCAAAATCAAAGTTCAGCGGTAGTGTTATGGTTGGCATATGGTAATGGAGATTGCTCGCCGCTATGGGTTCAATTCTAAGCGAGTCTTATTTTTCAGTATGTACTACTACCCAGTCTACAACTGGTAAATTACCCTGGAACATAAACGAGTTACCTATCTCCACTTTGACGATAGACATGGTCGGAAATTGCATGAAATATTTGATTAAAGAAATGCTTTACAGAGGTGCACAGTTGTTTTCTCGGATAAATGGTTGCTACGAATATTTACGAAGAAACCAAAACGTTAAGGCTAGCAAGACAACACCGTCAAGTAAAGTTAATCAGTACAATAAGTACATGCTATTGGAATATAATACTTTGATCATTAAGATCCCACGTAAAATACGTTCATGAAATACCTGGCTTCTTCCATATTATCGTATACTTTCTTTGAAGGCGTGTCCAGATATGGCTCACATTAGAGTCATTCGATAATGAGTCCAGCAACCCGGGTGTTATTTCATTGGGTAAGACGCTCGACTTGTCTATGCAGTGATCTGCACCTTCCTCCCAACTGAGCCCAGACATCGGTTCTTTGCCATCATCTAGAAATGCATTTGCAAAAAAGAAAACCATTAATAATGTCATGTATTTGGAATTATGAAACCCTGTATTAAGGACATTTTCTACAGATTTATTAGAAAAAAATCCTTTTATAGAATTTTCTAAATCTTGATATGTTATTTAAAATTTTATTGTGAAATCGAAAATGAAAAGAAAAATGCAGGTCGACG
This sequence comes from Cerastoderma edule, assembly GCA_947846245.1. Lineage (NCBI taxonomy): Eukaryota > Metazoa > Mollusca > Bivalvia > Cardiida > Cardiidae > Cerastoderma > Cerastoderma edule. The sequence goes on along the minus strand of OX401409.1, from coordinate 10,601,269 downwards.
AGTAAGTTTTTTTGTAAAATGAGTTTCCATGGTAACTGTTTTGGGCAAAAATGTTAAAATGACTATACCATCTTCAAAGAAATAAAATAATTTCGGGAAGGTTTATAAACACAAAAAAGACGAATTCATACATTCAATACTTTATAATTCAATATTATTTTAAATCATTACAATCTGAAAAATTTTTATAATCAAAATCAATGTTTCAAATTTTTGTATTCGACAAAAAACAACGAAAATTAATATGTATAATAAAAATAAATGAAGATATTTAAAAATTCCTTTCATAGAATTTTCTTATTTTTCAGTATGTGAAATAAAATTCAACCTTGAAATACAAAATGCAAAAAAAAAAAGTATATTTCGACTAGTTAGATTTTCTGTATAATTGCAGTATCCATGGTAACCGTATTTGAAAAACGTTTTTAAAAACGACTAAATAAATTTAAACTTAAAATCAAGAAGCTGGGGGCTCAATATGCATGAGAAATATATAATAATGTTAATAATCTTTTATAGTTTTATGGATACTATAATTATTCTTGGAAAAAAGTTGCATACAGTAAATTTTATCCGAATAAAAACGTTTATCCGACTACTATTATAGTACCTCTTCGGTAACTGATTATTATCTCCCTTGGATGCACAGATGAAGTGCGCAGAAAAAACTACCGAGAACGTCCTTAAGTCACGTGAGCCCAATCTCTCGGCTGACAATACATTTGGCAGGACGTAAATCCTGTTATAATAGTGATTTGCGCATTCTGCCCAACTTGTAACATATAATAGCTCCGTACCACCGTTTCTTCCAAACGGAATGATTTTGATAAGGCTTAATTTCGAATTGTGAACTACTGTAATAAATTATTGATAGTAGTAGAATGTGTGTTTTAAGTGGTAGCAAATTGCCTCTTGTTTTAGTTGGATAAACGTGGATAACTGATTATGCAAACTCCTAGTGAAGCGATTGCGCGAGACAGTTATGGAACCATTATAGACATTAATTGAAATACTATAAAGATGGTAAAGAAGAAATTCCTGTGTTAAGTATAGCAATGCTTTCTTCTTGATTTCAAACTTTTAGTTTAAACCCATCCATCTATCATCGATTTTGACGGTGTTCTGTCTTGATGACTGACTGATTCCTGGATACATGACCAGTGCATGCGTCGATTTGCAGGTTAGTCTCGGCATTTTCCTTTGCCACGAACAAACTTGGGACATGGCCCTTTACTACCGCTCCACATTCAAATGTTGAATACCATTAGTCATTAGACCGTTAAAACCATTTGCCTGCTCTTTGAAGGCGTTCGTTTATTGTTGCCCATTGCCACTGGTACTATTCAAATTAGGGCATGCCCAAAATGACTTCCGGGTACTGGATTCTCCTTATGGTTATCTGCTGTCGTGTCGTCACTTTTCGTCTATGGGTTTCCTCGGACAAATGGATATAGAAGCGGACCGAACGACTTGAAACCAAACAGATTTGCACATCGAAGGTAAAAGAACCGATATACATGTATAAAGATATACAAGACATATAAGACAGACTTATAACTATGGAATAGAAGAATATAAAGACAGAACGGCACAGAGTCAAAGGGGCAACACAGTCTCACCATTATTCTGACAAAACACGCCAATTTTATCTTTACAATGTTTGGATACATATTCTCTCTCCTCGATGTCGTATGCAACACACCTAGCGTTTTTGTCCTCATTTTCTGACACCAAACGGTTCTCAGCTTAAATAGAGTAAAACGTGGGTGGATAGAATACTCAACACGAATCCCTATTTTCTTCTTATTGCGACTGTACCTATTTTGCTTGGTCTGGTCGTCAATATCTCAACAAGCAGTGTGCATTTAAATTGACTGTTTCACAGAATGATAATCATATTTTTTTTAATTAAAGCGTTTTCTACTGATAGAATGGCAAAATATACCAATGTAGTAGCATAAAACTAGATTATTGGTTTGCTTCTTATACCCCTTCATGGCAGTTTTATCAAAACACTGAAAGCGTTATATTCGATATATACCCATGTGAAGGTGGAAAAAGGATGTTGTTGTTTTAGGAAACAAAAGGTTGAAATATATCATTTGTGACAATAGCTTAAAAGTCATATACCATTTCCGCTGATGTTTTAGTGAAAGAGGTGTACCAACAACAGGAAACATAACAAAGCATCGTATCAATACTGTGATTCTTTTCGAAAAAAAATATCAAGGCTTTTTGTATAATCATTCATTCAAATCTAAAACGCATAAACGGCAAATGAAACTATAACTACACCGTAACGAAAAGTGAAGTCGTTGACCCGACCGTACACTAATAGAATTGTTTTACCAATTAAAATCGATTAGTGAAAAAAGAACCAAATTTAAACATTATGAAGTCGCCAATATATCATAGGCGTGACTTCGTACACAGCACTGTTTACCTTTTCTGTACAATGCAATCTGGTCTTCCCTTCCACCATAGTTCTTCTTCTGGAAATTCTCTTGAATAAGTGTGCAGTGGTTTACAGAATCTTCATGGAGCGATTCATCATTTGTCAGACAATAACAGTATAATGTGCTGCGTTTTCTCTGAAATTAAAGTCTAATTGGAAAGTGCCTTCGCTTTCCTAGAGCATTTAAGTTATTTCGAGGAAGTCATTGTTATTTTGTTGTTGTTGTTGTTGTTGTTGTTGTTATTGTTGTTGTTGTTGTTGTTGTTCATGGAATTCCCTTATTAGCATGGTATGATCTGATTCATATCCAAAAGGGTGCCATGTGACAACGAAATTGCCAAAAGACGAGATGTTTCAATCATGCAGTTTTTGTTTGATTTATCGTTAGAAAGAATATTGGCTCGCACAATCTCTGAGTTTAATATTTGTAGCAACAACTTTTCATTGTCTTACCTTCTGGTTCCAATGGGCATTAACCAATCAATTTGGTAAAGAACCCGTTTCCAGCTGGCAGTGATATCCCCAAATAAAAAAGGGTTCCATTGAAATGAAAGGCAAAACTATGGTCAGGTTTTCGTTTGTCTTCATATGCAGGCCGGATTAACCCTTCTTTCTCATGAAAGATCATAAGACCACATGTCTATTTTCCTTCTTATATCATGTTTTTGTATAGCCTGATACTTTGTAACAAGAGAAGAAAAACATGAAATGATCACTGCATATATCAAATTTAACGATCATTAAGACCACGTGGTAAGATAAAACTCCAAGCTTCCACTCTTAAACAGTGGGTGAAAGGTAACTAAGTACTACACTATCCTAATAAAGGAAACAAGTCGCACATAATGGAGCTTTCTGAATGAATGGCGTCCGTATTAAGCTGTAAATTGCCATACGCTCCATTATTCTGTCTCCTTTTACAATCATCGATTAAAGTACAATTGACTATTCAAGATAGAACAATCCAAGCCATGGCTTCAAAATACTTCGACGTTTAATGACATTCTAAGTTTGCAGGAAAGGTGTGATAGTATAATGATGCCTTCGCACACTTTGTTGAAATTTGTAACACACACATTGATATTCAAATTGCGTCGATGTATGATGATCTAGTTGGAATCAAATGGTGTACCCCCGGGCTCGAGCCCAGCAGACCAATTTTCTATACAGTGTCTGGAAGGGTCAGACACCAGAAACTTTATCAGAAATTTCAGTGTTCATGCATCTCTTTGAATCTCAGACTGTCAAACTATTAAACGACATCAAAGTAAAGACAAATATAATTTACCTGAATCCCTATTGTGGCAGCTGCCTTACAAACGCTAAAGCAGTATGCGATGTCTCCGATTACTGGTGTCACTGTTATACTGATGGTAGAAGTGTAATTAGCAGCTGACAAACAACCTTCAATGTAAGCAAGAGTTAATTTTAGCAACTTCAATAAAATGGCTTAAGAAAAACTATATATGTACCGAAACATTCTTGAATACATGTAATAGCTCAAGAATTGTATAAGGATAAATGGCGTCGATTTTATTATTGAAGATTCATTGTATACGAAAAAGGTCGTTTGGGATTGATTGGTTTGATATTGCATGAACAATTGTAGATCATGTTTAAAGAACCTGGGTTTCGAACGATATTTCATCGGGTCTGATGAGAAGTTTTGTTTGAATAATGAAGATATGCAAGGCTTGTCAAAGAGCGTCAATTTACTATTGAGGATGTGTATTGAGGATGTGTTGTACACGAAAACAATCATAAGGAATCGGCTGGATTAGAGTTGTTTGGCGCTTAAGCAGAATTTCAACAATTCCATGACAACCTTCTGTTTACTCTACATGAACTACTATTTGCGTGTAAGTGTTTCACAATACTTAGCCACATATTACGCCTTCATACATTGACTGTGTTTTCGAATGAGGCATTTGGTAAGCTGTTAGAGTCATATCGTTCCATATGATTTATCAAACTCCTCACAGTAATCTCCCTTGATAGGATTGATAACTGCTACCATAAATGTCACTTGACCATCTTCTTAGAAACGATAATGGCGTGACACCCCAAACAATCACCCATTTGTACTTTATCTATCGAAAATCGACATTTTTTATTTTGACTGGTCAGATGTTTACACAAAACATTATTACTGCATTAACTACTACATAAGCTCTTGAAGATAAAATACATCATTTATGGCAGTGATCGATGCAGCATAACAAAAGGAGATTACTGTAAGGAGTTGGATGATGTATAGCAAAGACCCAACGAAAAATTATGATCAGTAGGTTTGTGAGTATATATACTAATATATATCTGAATGTGTTTCTCTGTCGAACTTCTATGAATTCTTCTCGTCGAGATTATCCCGTTTAGTACATTGGAAAGAACTCTCGGCAAGGTATAAGAATTAATTAAAACTAGATCTACCAAAATAGTTGTTTTGAAACAAAAACGAATATCGTTGTGACTGTTGGTGAACAAATCCTGATATCCTGAAACTGAGATTCTACATTGGACTCATTGTAGCAAAAATTATATGGAATTAAACCAGATCCATGCTATCAAAAAAAATTAAGTACAATCATAATATAATGTACGCATGATATCGAATGATTGTTTTGGTTCCTGATCGTATGGGTGAAAATCTGACTATACATGCATGTCTTACTTCTGTTTGATAGCACTATTTGATACTTTGGGAAACAAAAGTAAAATGTGCAATGCATGCGAAAACGTCTGTTAAGCCATATTAGGAATTTCTATTTACAGCCATCGTATAACGCACAGCACTGTCTCACCTATGTTCTCTATTACAATATCTGGTAGGTAGTAGCCGGTCCATAGGGCGGTGCGTCGATACTCATCAGGAATATTTGGGAGTTCTAGGGCGACGTTCTTCCAGTCAGTTATAGGTGGTGTTGCTAAGTCACATGTCTCATTCGCCTCTTGCCAAGTCACGTTCTTGAGGTAAAAAAACGAGGCTGCAATAGGAATTCGCGCAATAAATGCCTTTCCCTTTGATTAAATCTTGTGTGACAATACAGTTTATTTACTTCCGGAGGTCGTAACATAAGAAGGGGTTCAATATATTCTAAGCAATGGCCCATAAGATACGTAAGGATGGCGTTCTGACTGATTTTGATATTTTTTATGGTAGCCATGCTTTTGACAATTTGCTGTTTTGATCTTTTCAGGACTGCTTGTAGAAGAAGATGAACAAAAGATGACGAATAACTGCGTTGACCTTTCCAGTTGGGAAGTAAAAATCAGTGGGTGGGGAAACAAATCAGGCGACAAAGAATCATGATAATCGTTCATTGATTTCTTTAGAATTCAATGACTGTGCATTTATTTGACATTAATGAAAAACTAGTAATAAAGGCTGAAATTCATCGACGAAATGACTATGGAGGAGCCAAACTGACTATTTCATATATAAAAAAGAGGAGTTAACGAACAGTGAAGTCATACTTCCTTGTTGCATGCGCCAGAAAATTTCCGTCATGGGAGAGTCGATTTTGTGTGTAAGGAACAGCAACAAGGCTCAAAAAACTTTATTTAAAAAATATATCATTTTATTTTTGTTAAAAACTCGTGTCTTTCATTTTCTTTTTGGCGAGGGTTTTTTCTCTTTTCTTTTATTTAAATCGTTTAGATGTAAAAGATAATACAGAATGGATGTCATGTTAAGAAGAATATATATATATTTCGAAATATCTTTTGCATTGCATGAAAAGTGAACATTGTTTAATTTCTAAAGATATTTTGATTTACATATACCATTAGAAGATGAGCCTTTTTCAGGTTTTGATTTTTGTAAAACTTTTTAGGGATGAATTGAAAACAAAAGTAAAAAGTTGCTCTTACCAGTACTGTGCAAGGATAGAAGTAACACCAAAGCCGCCAACGAAAACATGATAATTATCGAATCATCTGTATATCTCACTTGATGTTGCTAGCAGGTGTCCTCTCTCTTTATTATCTAAATGTACGAATATGAAAAAGTTAGCATTACGTTTGCATAGTCGACATGTAAAAGGCCCTCTGGATTATGGAAGGGAAATTCCGCCATCTGGGCTATTGTCCCTAAAGACATTGCAAATTATAAATTTGTTTAATGAAATAATCAACACAATTGTAATATGACAAATGACATTACAGTTTTTTAAAGTGCTTATGATTACTAGGATTTTATTACAAATGAAATTGTAGAATGCTACTGGTGTATTGAATTAACGACCAGTCTTTTTATTAAATCGAATTGATAAAAAGAAATAACGTGTTTTATTCAAAAGACAAATGTTTGCATCTTAATGACAAAGTTTTCACTAAAAGAAAAATGAAGCAAAAGACTTACCAATCTGTCTTAACAAAAACGTTTGCATCTTCATTACAATGCTTTTACTAAAGGAAAATGAAGCCGGAAAAATGTAAATTAAAAAAGCCATAGGGCGCCGCTGTAAAACCAGAAAAAAATGACTGCTCCGAAAATGATGCTGTGTGTAAATCAATCTATAAATAGAGACGTTACGTAACAAGCTAGCACAAATTGGTCAAGAGTCCAAAAACCGAAAGACCTGGTCAGAAAAAAGTCAACCGGTCCAAAACGGCCCACTCCGAAAAGGACTGACTTCATTTGAAAATAAATGAAAGCAAACTGTTCTGTTATAACTGACCATAAATGTATTTTTATAAGTATATAGACAGATGAGCATTATCAATAATGCGGGTGGTTGCGAGTTAGCAAACCACAAAGCCAATGGCACGGTGGTTAATCAAAACGGCTTCTATGCGTATAATCTTGCGTTGCATCCTTCTATACGTACAAGCACCGGTTTCTATACGTTTGTAAAGAAAGAAAAACATGAAGATGGACCGGGAAAAAGAAGAATATAAAGAAAAAGAGAAATAATTTATCAAAATGAAGTGTATCACGGAACAATATGAACTATTTTGTATAACGTTTGTATTTTGTCTTGCCTCATAACATTTTATTTAATCCACACTAAAGAAAAGAAGTTGGCCGTATGCGAGTCCTTATTGTAAACACTTTGATGAAAACATAGTCTTTTCTGATTTATAAGAGATTATGTTCTTTTTCGAAATGTAATTCATCAGAAAAATAAAGATTCATGTATGCCACGTTTTATTTTCATATTCAATGTCTGTAAATAAAAGAAATATATAAAACAAAATTGTTCTTACTGTCATTGTCTTGTCCAACATCGTTTTGTTCGAGTTTGTCATGACCACTTTTGTCTCGTCCAAATTTATTTTGATCATACTAATAAATGATTTAAATCTGTTGACACGAAAGGCTAAGTGTTAAATCCTGAACGAACTATTAACACGGAAAATTATTTAATTTCGAATGCATTGTGTTTCAAAAGCATGCATCCTGTTACTGTACTTACACACAAGAAAATGCGGTTCATACAGGCACGGACAATATAACTCTGAGTGGCCTCTGTGGTTGAGGTATTAATGTCGCAAACTTTTAATAGTGGTCCCTCATCACTTTGGGCTTAATCTTCTTCCAAGGAAGTAAAACATTAGATACAATAGTCTCGACTATGTGTCTAATATTTCTTGATGAAACTATTTGTAATGATAATGCGAATGCAAATCATAGAGTCTAATAAAAAAACAAACCTACTTTCATGAGTTAAACGAATTAGCTTATTTCAAGTGAATGCAAATTTCACACACAAAGTGAAAAAATCGGCTTAATTTATCAAGATATTATTTTGAATAAATTATGTCGAAACTATCCTAATGAAAAAAAAATATTTTTTTCTACTAAACTAATGATCGGAAACGGGTTATATAAAATTGTCCGTTTACATCGTTAATTAGCCGGTGCCGTGTACGTATATTTTCCGTTGCATTAAAATATCTCTTATTTTTACCATGTGTAGGGCTTATCAAACTTTAAAACCCGAAATTATTGAGAAGTATCAGTTAATGTGTGTTAAATTTGCCAAAACAATGTCAATAAGAGTTTAATACCTTAAGATATGATTGAAATGCTGTCTTTTAAATCAGCTTTGAAGAGTTCTCACTTATTTCTGCTTCACATTTTTGGTTTGTTTTTGAATACCGGAACATGTCGAACGAAAATGTCAGTTTATATCAACGAATAAATATATAAGATGTTCCGTCAAATAATTAAAACAAGAAACTTTGTCGTATCTGCTAAGATATTAAAGTAATAAACACACCCGTCATCACATGTCAACACGATTTATCGGTATAGAAGCCGGTACCTGTACGTATAGAAGCAATGCAACGCTCGATTATACGCATTGAAGCCGTTTTGATTAACCACTGTGAATGGTGAAATATTTGATAAGAGAGTGTGTGGGGAGGTAGCGGATTTTTCTTTTACAATGCATGCGGGGGAGTGGGGGTGCTCATTGATAAAGGGTTAGAACTAGAGAGTGTGTTCTCTCTTTTTCACTAAATGATTAAATATTAGAGGGGGAGGGGGGCAAGGAGGGCCAAAATTCCCTGAATATGGATACTGCCGAAAACAATATTTTCTAGATGTTTTTATTTCTTAGACATCATAAACGTGTGTTTTTCTCTTTCGTCATGCATGTTAAGCGCTTGACTCATAGTCCAGGGTTCCCGGGTTCGATCCCGGGTCTCGCTGCTTGAACTTTCAGAGATAGCTTTCTAGTATTTCCCGCCTCACCAGTCCTTCGGTGAGACTCTAAACCGAGGTACCGTCCTATGAGTAGCCTGAATTGGCTAATGTAAATATGGACGTAAAACCACCAATTTAAACCGATATTAGCAAAGATCTGCTTATGCACAAAAGCGTAGGACATGGGGAGTTTGGGTAGGGTTGGCAGACATATATCATGTACCTTAAGTAGAAGCATTTTCGTCCTGAAAGTCGGCAAATTCGCGTGATTTATCTTACATTTAGTATTGCCGATTTTTTATGACCCTAGAAAGACATGGCTTATTTAAATAACAACATGGAAGACCGCAATCACATATAGGCGACTCAGGTAAACCGTAACGGTAAATTTCGAACTGATGCGTGTGTTTCACAAGCTAATCAGGTGTATCTTGTCGGGCTTTTAATTGTAACAATTATCCCAATCCCATATGTAAAGGATAACGGCTGCGCGCCCTCTGTTCAATCCCGAAGATGCATCGGATGAGTTAGTCTATCCGACTTTGACCATAAGTACATGTTCTATTGGAATGTTATTAGGTCACATATGAGACTTATACCATGTCTTATTCATTAAGACAGTCTATCATGGTCTAACTGTGATTGCACTCTCGCATTTAGATATGCATATAATCATGTCACTGAACGCAATGAACGGTCAGTATAATTATACGGGTGTTGTTCCACTATCACACCGGTTGGGGAGCAGCTATACTTTATTATTTCCCGTTTATTAAAAGGGCCAAACTTTGCGCTAGAATGTACTAATTTGATATATAAATCTAGCTATGGAACTCGAGACTTAAAAATAATATAATACCATATTCATTCTAATATTAGAAAAACGATTAGGAAAATAACAACTGAATTAGATCATACAAATAGAAGTAATAATTAGAATTGTCATAAAGGACAATTGCCCAGATGGCGGAAATTATCTTCCATTCGATACTAGATGAGGGAGAGGGAGAAAGACAGATGTGTTGATTTCCGTAAATTTTAACTTCCTTAAGAGGACTATCCAACAATTTGAGGGTGTAATCATTTATAAAATGAAATGCATTTCACAGATTAAAAACACAGCAATGACACAGATCTGTATAGATGCATAAAACTCGATTATCGATGCACTTCTCAAACCATTCATTACCGTTTGGTTATGATAAAAAAAAACATTCCTCTTGCAGGCATGGTTAAATGTTTAAACACCTTATTTCTTAAACATTGATCAGTCATTTCCATCGAACGAATTTATTCAAACGGCTAAGAGCGTCTGAGAAGCTGAATATGACATGGGCAGATACTCTAATCACGTGACACTTCACATGTTCAGCAGATAGCAATCCCACGTCTATTCATTAATCAGGGTCCGTGGGTTCGATTCCCGGGAGTGACAGTTACAACCCTATGAACTTTTCAGCCATCCTTATTCGTTGCGAGTACTAGTTATGTATCCAGGAAGCAGAATTAAGGGTAAATCTAAGTTATTAGCACTTGTATCACAATCGATTTAAATGATTAAGATTTAATTAAACTGAACCAAAGAAAGCTATGACAAAAAGTTCGCCAGATATAGTAAAATTAGTTTAAACAATGTTTCCTTAGATAAGTACGCGCTGGACAAATCAAAAGGAAATGATATTCGTGTTCGATGAAACTACTGTTACAAAGTTTACGATGTCATTCTTTTAAGCAGTTTTGTTTAATCACCTTCGCTTAGCTTTTGACCATCGGTTGAAATGTATGTGCCGGCTAGGGTGCTTTTTGTGTGACATTTCAGGTTGAATTTTAAGAGACACTTTTGACAAGACGGTCCTTGTTATAAACTTCCCAGTCGTCCTAAGTGCCTTTTAATACAGGGAAACTATCCAACTATCCTCAATTATGCAAGCTTCAAGCTTTCCTGGATTTTCACAGATACCAAAGCAAAGACTCTTAAGGGAATGACTGATAAAAGAAACCGCAAAGTAAAATCGCTGATTTTCAACGATCAAGTTTCTTTTCTTCAAAATGGTTTCCACCCAATACTACAATTAGATTACAATCTGTTTTTTTTTTCATCTGGGATCTCGCAAAAAACCCACATATGTAGTAGAGAATGTGCTGGGAAACCAAACTTATTAGATTAAAACGTTTGTACTTAGGCCTTCATCCTGTACCAAAACGGAAAAACGGTAAAAACACGTGCGAATGACATATGAAAATTCTTCGGACTGCTGTCTTCCATTTAAAGCAATGCACCACGCATTCATCTAGATATCGACGGTAATCCTCTCCATGGAGTTGGCTGGGCATAATGCAGTTTTCAATACGAATAAAGCGATAATTTTCCGACCAGGACATTTTAACTATTGTTAGCACTTTTTTGCACATGTGTACTGAAATATATTCTTCTCCGGCATCCAACTGCTTTCTCACTTACAGACAATTAACAGTAAACATTGTACTGACATCATTCAACCATTAGTTAGTCAGTTTTCGAATTTTGGATCCATATATGCACTGCACCAGACCTACTCCATATTCAGCCAGTAAGCATCACCCCATTGTACATTGGCTAGGTATCAAGTCTATATTACAGCAGTAATACAACGGTATTGGTTTGTACTGCCGATGGAATATTCATTTCCAAATGCTCATTGTGGATCAGCCTATGAGTGGCGCTCAGACCAAACGGGAGCGACACCTCCCGAATCCTTCCAATTTTTTATTCCAACAAGTCTCAATATCTCAATACGATTTTATTATGCAATTAACAGTCATAGTATTTACACGAAAGGGAGAACTCAAACAAAATATGAATAAAAAAGAACATTCTTTGACAATAAAGTTAGACGAAAGAATCAAGTATTTCTGTATGGCAATTATTCGAACTTGAGCCCTGGGCACAGGTTTTTTATGCCGTGTTGATGACCGGTTATTGCTCAAGGAATTTGGCCTTTAATAACTGTTCAGATTTTCTTTTTATATAAGAAGGTCACTGGCATTATGCAATTAGTGTAATTAAATTGCTTTTGTATAATTAGTGAGACGTAGCAGACGTAAACGTACGGTCGCATGGGAGTGCCAATACGTGTGTGTACTGCTAACAAAGTGGTAGAAATGGACCAGAAAACAAAATAAATATGACTCGTATACGACTAGCTAATATCGTTGTTTCATTTCCTAATCCTATAATGTTGATACTCATTAGAAATGTATGCGTGTCCACATAACAGGATGTATCGAACTGGTTTAGAAATACATGTTCAAAATGCACTCAAAATGCCCTTTTTATTTTTGATTTTGAAAACATTTAGACAGCTTACAAATCGAACTCTCGGAGATATAAAAACACACATGCATATTTGCGAGTACAGACGTACGTACACACTTCCTAATTACAAAAATACATCTATACACAAAAACATTCAAAAACGCACATGAACGGAAATATATAGATGCTGAAAAAGACACCACAAAATCGTTTTACATACAAAAGAACATAGGCGTGGGAGATCAGGGGCCAGAGGGGGCCCGGCCCCCTAATATCCAGACCGGGGGGCAGAGTGTACTTTGCCCCCCCCCCCCATATTCGCAATGGCAAATGAAGATATTTGAAAAGAAAAATGAAGGAAACGAAATTTAACAGCAGAATAAAAATAAATGTGTATTTTTGTGCTGTATCTAATACCAATTCGCCTTTTGTTACGAACAATAACCAAAATCCTTTTGACGTCATCGTCGCAAATGGCAATCTGAACACATCGGGTTTATTCAATGAATACTCTGCTCACAAAATACCCGGGAAGTTTTGATTGACGAAAACAGTGGTGTAAAACGTGTTCTAAGGAGGACTCAATATTGTCTTCAATTAATAGAGCTAAAGTTTGAAGAATAATTTAATTCTTTGACTGTTACCGTGGCTGTGACAGCCTGGTCGCTGCCCCTTTTTGTTAAGATCAATACATTTGATTTCCGCGTGAGATCGAAACCTGGCATATCCTTTTTTTTTCTTTCTTTTGTTTGTTTGTTAAAGATACACATTTTCATATGCTTTCTTTTAATTCTTATAATGTTATTGAATTTGTAAATGCATGAATAGAATTGAAAAAGTTTAGGAACATTTATTCTTAGACCGGTCCTCATCTGAAGTTGCCCAGTTGAAAACGCTCCAACGCCTATGAAGAAGTAATGCATGACGTGCAAATATCTGTCAATTTGTTTAACTCGTCTTTCTGAGAAAAGCTAATGCCAGTCTTGAATATCAACATAATGTGTCTTTTTGGTATTTAGATATAGACTATATGTGTTTGATAATATAAATAGATAATCGTGATATATAACAAGTTTGGATAATGAGAATCAACTCTTTCATTAAAAGTAAACCAAAACGAAATGAGTTTTAATCATTGATATCAAACATTTTGAATAGCAGTGTATTTGCAGTGTATTTAATACAAATCAAGAAACAAAATCTCATCAAATCAAGAAGCATAAATCCATTTCCGCCATAGAGTAAATAAAAGCAGCTTGAGTGGGTGCTTGTACTTACATGACATGTTTGAATAGTAAAGAAATAGAGGATAATTAACTCCAATTGATTGATATCAAAATTATTATAAAAGGTATTATCATATTGAAAAAACGAGTTCGAAGTTTCTACATGATAACAACCCATTCAAGCGACATATTTTTGATATCAATCGAATGATGTTGATTATTCTATTTTTTTTTTGTTCCACTACATAAATTCTATCTGCCAAATTATTTCAAAAAACGCCAAATGGAATATTAAATGGGAGGAGCAAAGCAGTTAACAACGCACATGACTTGATTTACGCGTCTCATGACGTAATTCATGCGTATGAATACATTTGAGATATACAAACATTTTAGTGCCATGTGCAAAAGTACAGCCATGGTAAAAAAAGTTGTTCCGTCAAAAATGATATCATCACAATGACTTTTTGATATCATCACTAGTGACGGTATTCACTATGACAAAATTGAAAATTAATAGATTGAGACATCCCTGTATTTCACTGATAGGAATATAATAAACTGTAATATTCCAACCCCAATAAAACAACTATGTTCGATGTTTAACCAATGTTTAAGACGGCAATGGTTTTGCCTAAATGATATTTCTCAAATCGCGGCTAAAGTAAAGAATACCGATGCATATCCCGCATTGATCAAACCATATGGGCATTCGAACATGGGATCTTCCTCCATAAACAATGCGCCGGGTGTCACAATTCAAATGATTGTCAGTCGATATTAACCGTACTATGCAGTTCTATGCTTCGTATGCATACGTGAGACTTATATAATTTTTCGACTTGCTCTTTTTTGAAAATCTATAGAGATTTTAAGCAATAAAATAATACGTGCGTTTTCTTAAGACATGTCGTCAATTAAGAATCTAAGAGAAACATTTTGCACCACAAGCATAAAGACAATTTGTTACTTATTTTGACTTTACTATATAACGGACTTTTGATCAAATGGATAATAAATTTAAGATAAAAAAGGAACAAAATTAAAAGAAAGAAGACAATTGTGAATGACCTTAAAAAAAGTCCCAACATGCTCAGTCAATTTCTCTATTCATCTTTTTAGACGTAGAATACACATTGTCCGTTTGAAAAAGTGCAGTTTTAGCTGGCGTTCCAGAATCATAGAGGTTGTCACCATCTTCCGTCACGGCCGACGTCGTATTGTAGAGGTTTTCATGGACGGGCGTAACAAAGCGTTGCTGTCCGCTTACGTCGTACACAGATTCTAACGTGGCGTTACCCAAATCTCCAATCCTATTATAGACGTTAGTCTCCACACCATTTGCTTTTGGAATCCGATTTGCCACGTCATATGTCTCTTTCGTTGCGTCATACACTCGATTAGTGACGTCATAGTTTTGGCGATATGTATTGCTCTTGACGCAATTTGTCGGATTTGTTACGTCATACGTGCCAGATGCTCGATTTGTCGCTTCGATTACAATACCGGAATTTCCTTTGCCTGCGTTTTCACGATTAGTTTTGTGATGAACCTCTGTTGTGTGATAGAAATGCCCAAGTGCTGTCCTCCCGGTAATATGGTCTTTTGTGACAGTCGATTTTTGATGATTGAATTCTGTTTCGTCATAGAAATGTTCACCATCGTCGGTCATTGCTCCGTTGCCAGCGTCTTCTATCGAACTGTCGGGTTTGGTTTCCCGAGCTGACACCGATGCGATTCTGTCATTCTTTGAGGTTACGCTGACTTTTCTAAAGCATAAATGTTTTCAATTTAAGCTTTGATAACGCAATTAGGGTTATTTTCATTCGTAAATGACGATCTTTAATGATACACTCAGCACTCCAATGATACAATGGTAGAATGCACGCATTGTGATTGGGAGCGTAACGTGCTTGGAACGTTTGTGAGCATCTATGAACATATAAAAAAATATGCAGGTATATGAATACATAGGAAAACCGAACAACGGATGGCGATTTTTTTCACTGATCGGGTGAAATTATGTCATGAAGGGTTATTTATTTACATTTGTAGAAGCGGTGGTACACTGAGATTTTGTAGAATACAAATGACTTTGTCAGACTTCACGAAACGTCGCTTGCCCAATGCCCTTGACAGACTGAAAACCCTAAGGTCTGACAGAGACCCTCTTTAGTTTGCCGTTTTTTTACATCTATATAGAAAAAGAAGAAAGCGTTCGGTTCAGTCCTACTGGGGCTCTCAGGATATAGGTAAGTCTGCTTTGTATTAAATGGCACATATTTTTTGTATAGTTATGTATTTTCCATAGGCCTCGGAACGGGTCTTGTTAGAGGTGTTGAGTTATGTATTGTTCGAGAAACGTTCGTCAATAGTTAGGAGCCTAACGCATGGCTAAAGAGAACACAGGTAAGTTATGATACATTCAGACACTACATCTGATCAGTGGGTAACAGTGTTTTCCATCGATCGGATGGGATGATATCGTTTAGAAATTGATATGCTCGGTTAGCTACAGGAGCTTTGGGGCTGGATATTCGGGTGTTTTTTTTATTGGTTTGAAACGAGTTTGACACCGCTGTAATCGGTAGATACGTCTCGTTTTGTCGGTCAATACACCGTTCAATGGTTCCACAATACTGCACAATGTTCTTTACAGGCCAGATATTGAATTTCTAAGAGAACATAATTCTTTATGGTGAGTCCAGAGAAACGAATAAATATTGTCGCTTGTCCGTTGTTAAATTTTGTAGAGAAGATTAGCCGAGGTAGGAAAAACAATTCATAAAAAAAAATCGGCCTTGACCTACATGAGCTCAAATAACATGCTGAGAAAATGACGCCTGTTATCTTCTTGTGGTGAAATAAATGGTTTTGTTCACCGTACGTATGGGAAGCATTAGCTCAAACCATAAAATTGTTGAATGAAAGTGTTGAATTTCAGAATGTTTGATTTGAAAATGATATTAAAATATGATACCTTCGAACGAGTAGAACAACTACGATCACTGCCGCAATAAGGAAGACGATTCCCCCAGAAATACCTAAATACCTATACAGGTTTGGTTGCCCTGGAAACAGAGAAATTGCATTTGGTAGTCTGTCCTTGTTCAGGGTACATAAAAGCAAAAAAGACACATACTGTTTCTGAACATACAAACAAATTGAAATTCACGGTTGTTTTGGTAAAATAAATTGCACAGTGTCATATCTTATATGATCCCAGAAATGAAAAAGGATTAATTAAACGTGTACATTTGTGTAGGTCATGAAAACAAATGTATCTCAAATAAATACAATATATCATTATCCCGAGTGTATGAAGTTATTGAGCGAAAAAAACAAACAATCTGATTCTACTCACATTCACTGAATAATGGTTGATTCTTCTACTTGTATGCATAACAACCTGGGTATCATTTAATCAAGTGACTGAATAAAAATATTAGCGTAAGTCATAACCGATATACACAGATATTCTTTTTTTTTTTTTTTTTTAAAAGTACAATATTGAAATGTGACACGTAGTAGACGTCTCAGAGAGACAATTGAGTGTACATTACGATACTGCTTTTCTCAATTGTGACAAGTGAAGGAATATTGTTTTGAACGTATGCAAGTTCTGAGCATAAGATCTATAGGAAAACGTTTCCCATGTCAGTACTTGAGAGTAAAGGGAAATTATTTTTTCATTGACCATCATGATTTATTTTCCAAGCGCTGAAATATGGCTTCATTTTTATGGGGACTGTGTTCGTAATTAGAAAAACATTTTTGTCTTCATACTTTCTTTTTTCCCAAACAAACGCACAGGAAAGAATGATATTGAGAGAATAAAACACAAATCCAAGCACAAACCACAGGTATGTTTAACGACCATGATATACAAAGCTCTTTCACCTACACTGCTACAACACTAAGATGGGAATTCTTTAATTTCCTTACACCGTTGGGTTCAGGAAATGGGGTTTGGAAAAAGATCCCGTTTTCTTTCATACGTTCACAGACCGTCGCTTAGTGAAAAAAATAATCTTACACAGGGTTGCCCCCTTAGCAACAACATTGAACTGTCACAACTGTTCTCACCTTTATCAATTTGTATTAATGGAGCTGAATAATTCGTCTCCTTGGTCGGTGTTGGGCTTTGTTGATCACTACTGTCCGACACTGTCGCTGTTATAAAGGATCAGAGGATATACAGACATAAACGACAACGTAAATTGTCATTGATAGAACAAACTGAATCGTAATTGCATATGTAATTCTTATATTATTCATTTATTATATAATTTATTCATTGAAATATTATCATAGCTTGTTATATAGCAATTCAAAAAAGATAAAACATTTTTACAAAGACATTGATTTACAGAAAAACCAATAATTCAAAAGTGTTAATGAATTCCTACTTTAAACATAGAACATATATTTTGACAGACCACTAATGATTATCTCTGAAGGATTTGGTAATAGACAATTGATGTATAATTGGCTATATTTGATAGTACTTTTTTGTATGTTCTCTCATCTTTAATCTGAATATTTTAAACATATCAATAAAAAGTGGAATTCATTTTCTATTTGTCCAGGATTACAACTTCTGAATACTCTCTCATTTCTTGAAATAATGTTAAAGCGTCTTTGTTCTATCTTTAGTTCATGGGGTATCGATCTTAACATAGCAAGGTATTTTTTATGTATGATATCATTGAGAACTTGCATGTACGCGTACAAATACGATGAAAATTCACATTGACACAGCTTAGACATCCAAACCCGTGTTACAATCCGAATAGTGTGTAACCACAGTTAAAGTACTTCCTGGGGTTGTTGAGGATAAATAAATATTTCTTGAAAACTTGAAGTGCTAGTAAGTGTTTAAACCTGAGCAAATAGGGTATAACAGGTAGCCTTCCCCCATATATTGAACGTTCTAGGGTATTGGGCATGAAAGTATTCCTCTGTTTTGATGTTTTTTGCATAGCTATTGGCTGATATTCCCAGAATATTGCCTGCTTTCTTGTTCAATCAATTTGTTATCACCCATGGATTTTTTTTTGTTGCATCATAGGACAATATTTCTCAGTATCATTCGTCAATGTCTTATTACATTGTTCTAACTTACTTTCGGGTAGTGGGTCGTTACATATGGCGTTGATTCGCATGTTGCATTTCATATGTACGGCATATCCACCCCCATTTAGTTTCAGACACATGAACATGTCCACGGGTGTGATTGCTGAAACATACATTCACAGGAACTAAGAACTTGAATGCATCTCTATGGATAAAGACAGTATTGCTTAATCAGGATAAAAAAACGGCATTACGCCTTATTATACTATAGAAATAATTCACGATCCTGATCGGTAAATCAACCGGGATCATAATTGGTGAATAAGGCTCATAGATATTAATAAAAGGGCGGGACGAAAGTCTGGGTTCCCCAGTCAAGAAACCAAATAGCATACATGGTCGGTAGGCCATTTAATATAAGATTCGACCTAGACAAAATTGCAAAAGAATTTTTAAATGTTATGTGCAAAACTAGACATACATGATAGCTCTATGCAAAAAGTTCCACGTTGAAATAGGTGGGGAAAGTTATATAAAATCGATTTTAAACTCCGCATTTTGAAGCAAAATTAGTTGGCCAATATTGTACACCATATGAGTATTTCATGACGTAGAATTCAGAAACGTAATCACTATACGTCATTTTGGCTAACTAAATGGCTAACACGTGGTACCATATAGGATAAAATATTGCGGAGTGTTGTTCCTTTTTTATCAACTAAAAGGTTATTTTACGTGACAATACTAAAAATATGATCTTTGGAACACGACTTATAAACAAATGAGTGATGAAAGTAAAATTTTAATGAAATAATGCGTTGCTTTGGTCGATTTCATGAAACTATGGAAGGACATGTCATCAATCTGAACACATCGGGTTTATCAAATGAAAACACCTCTGAAATAATAGGGATGACGCCATATTGGTTCCCAGCAAAATGACGTCACTTCACTTTCGCGTTTAAAAATAGATCCTAAATGAGAAATCTAAAAAGTCGTTAGATTTCATTGAGGAAACAACTTTACATGTCACAAGCACAAGTTTGCCATTTGGTATGAGTTACTAATTAAAAGATTACTTAAAAGGATGTCCAACCCTTCCATACACATTGAACTACTTAACTTGCACGCTTAGAAAACGTGTTAATTGCCGGATGCCGATTTACCCGAAAAATTGTAACCCTACACTTATATCCGAGGTGTATTTCACAGCTCACGGAAATACCCGAGTAGTTCCGATTGAACTGTCATAAATTCAATTGATATTCAATCCTTTTTGTGGACATCATTTATTTTTATTCGTATATTTGTGTGACGTTGAACACCGTTTCATTTTTTTAAGAATAATATAATGTTGTTGATTTCAAATCCTGTGCCTTGTATTCGGCTTTAAGTAACTAAATGACTAATCAACCCATCTGCTTATAATCGCTATTTTTTCCTTTGCATATATTTACAGAATCTTAAGAAATAACTTTGATATATTTTCTCATTTGTCAGACACCATAATACTTTCAAAGAAAAATCTTTTGGAAGTGTTTCATTTTAAATCTTTCCATGCCAGGCTCTTTCCTAGGTCTGTTAAGCAGAGGAGCTGTGGTTCTTAAAATAAATTGTATAGGACATTACTTGTACATCCAAATACCATCCAAGCCACCATCTTTGACCTAAGCTGTGAACTATTAAAAGATATGGTAAAGATGTAGCTGAACGTCAATGGTTCTTTGTGAGCCAAATGTCTCCCAGTTTTCCTGATAAATTCCCTGAAAAAGAGCCACAATTATAAAAGGGTTCCCTGTAACATGATCACAAAATATAGGGGATATGAAGAATGATCTATCTCAGATGAGCATAATCCTGATAACTTTAAGAATCAGCATTTTCCATCGAAATTAAATATGTCAATATTCAATCAAAATTCGGCATTGATCAAAGGGAAAATTCTTAAAATTGCTGAAACTGAACAAGTTTCTGAACGCCTTATTGATTATTATACGCTAATAATCACTAATGAAATAAACCTCAAGATTTGCTTTGTTTTATGAATTGCAACTACAATCAGATTTACATTAACTTGTGTTTAGCCCCAATTCAGCTTTTCCATACAATATCTTTTTTCGTTCTTCAACTTTCCTATCACAATTAAGGGAAGAGTGCCATTTAACAAATTACATACACATCACAGTGAAGCAAAAGATAAATTATATCAAAAGTCGATGACTTTGATGTTTTTAAATTTAGTTATACAACTGTCGAAGTCTAACTATCTTAAATTTCTAGAACCATCACGATCAAATTATTGTTTAGTGTTTTGTTTTTATCGGCGTCTTCTCTGTGTTATATGCATTTTTGTCTTACACAGTATTGCATTCATTGTTGAATTAAGCTCTCACTTTTTGCATTCATAACAATGTGTCGATGTAGTTTTTTGCAATAAATTCTGTGACAAAACGTCAAGAAGATTAAATTTGGAATACTGCTGTCATGGTCTTATTTCTTGCGGATAAGAAGTGCTTTCAGTTGACTGTCCAATAAATGAATGCTTAATCGGAACTGAATATCTTAAGATATAATTAACAATGTATAGTCGAGCTTGATGACACTTCTTCCAAGCCTGTCAATATTCAACCAATGGGTAACTTTTTATGATTTCTGAAATTAAGCAAGCGCTGAACACCTTTACGTTGATAAACATACGCTTAAACTCACTAAGGATAGAGACTAAAGATTTGCTTTGTCTTATGAATATTAACTTAAATCAGATTTACATTAATTTTTGTGAAGTCCCACTTCCGCTTTTCATTTAAAAGTGCTATGTCTTTTTTTTTCCAGTTTTCCAAGCGCAGCTGAATAAAAGAATTCCACTTATAAAATAACAAAAACAAATCTTAGTGAAGCATGAGATAATCGATTTTGATATCCAATCATAAAAGTTTCCCGTAGATCAATGCCGAATGTTAATTGAATATTGACACACTTTAAAATGCTGATTCTAATATTCTTATAGTTATCAAGACTGTGTTCCTCTGAGTTCGTTATTCACCCCAATCGTATAGTGACCATGCTCATTGACATGAATTATGTAAGTGAAAAAGGGAGTCGGTCTCAATGTCTGCTGCTTTTTTCTGGAACTTATCAGGATAACCAAGGTACTATTAGATCACAGAGAACAGCTGACACACTGATATAGCTTTAACATAGCTTTAAGCATAACATAACTTATATGGTATTACAGGGCTCTAAAAGAATGGTGCCATAAGAACTTTATTTTAAGAGTCCAAGCTCCTCTGCTTATCGGGCAGAGAAAAGACCATGCCTTGAAATTATTTAAAACAAACCACTGTCTAAAGATTCTTTTAACCATTTCTAAGTACCATGCTTTATGTCATATGAGAAAATCATATTAAAGTTATTTCTGCAAATTCTATAAATTTAGGCAAATAATTTACATACTAGAAATCACATAGCGAACACATTAAAAAGATGGGTTTAAAAAGTTACTGTAAGCTGAATGCAAGGTCTAATAAGGATTTAAAATCAACGAGATGGTATCCACGAAATTTATTGAAGAATCAGTAAAATTATGACAGAAATGTCCTTCCATACGTTCATGAAATTGGACGATACATGCATTATTTCATTGGATTATTGATTTTATCACTTATTTCCTAATGTGTTTTGTTACAATGTTCATACTTTTTGCAATTTTGTTGCTACATAAGCATCTATTTAAAAGAAAGATTAACAAAAATCTGCAATATTTGATCGTGTAAGGTACCTCGTGGTAACAATTATGTTAGCCAAAATGACGTCACAGTGATGACGTTTCTCGATGTTACGTCATAAATTACTACTATGGTGTATCATACTGGTCACTTGATTTTGCCCAAAGAAGGGCAGGTTTAAATTGCTTTTATACCACTTTCCCCACCTTCTACAACATGCAACTTTTTGCAATGAGCTATTATCTATGTCTAGTTTCGCACTTAACATTCAGAAATTCTTTTGCAATTTTGTCTAGGTTGGGGCCTATTTTCGGCTAGATTCAATGGCATACCGGTACCTGACAAAAAGCACGCTTGTCCACTCTTGTAAGCTACATGTAATACTGTATATCACGATGCAAGAGACCACTGATATGCTTTAAATATCCTTTATTAGTTTATTTCAAGAAATACAATCAGACTAAACAAACATCATAAATGCATTATGTAGTTCATTAAGTTCAGTGGTGATGTAAGGGTTTGCATAACGTAATTGCGATTGGTCGACATTGGTTCAGTTCTAATGGAGTCTTATTAGATCAGTATGTAATATTTAGCAGTCTAGTACTGATAAATTTCCCTGGAACATAAACGAGTTATCTATCTCCGCTTTGACGATAGACATGTCGAAAATGGCATGAAATCCTTTATTAAAGAAATACTTCATCTTTGACGCATTTTCTTTTTTTTTCAAATAATATTGCTACGAATATTTACGAAGGAACCCAAAACGTTAAGGCTAGAATGACAACACCGTCAAGTAAAGTCGATCAGTACAATAATTACATGCTCTTGGAATGTAATACTGTGATCATTAAGATCCCACGTAAAATACGTTCATGAAATACCTGGCTTCTTCCATATGATCGTATACTTTCCTTGAAGGCGTGTCCAGATATGGCTCACATTAGAGTCATTCGATAAAGAGCTCCACAACTCGGGTGTTATTTCATTGGGTAAGACCCTCGACTTGTCTATGCAGTGTTCTGCGCCTTTCTCCCAACTGAGCCAAGACATCGGTTCTTTGCCATCATCTAGAAATGCATTTACAAAAAAGAAAACCATTAAAGATGTCATGTATTTGGTATTATGAAACCCTGTATTAAGTCACGTGAGCCTAATCTCTCGGCTGACAATACATTTGGCAGGACGTAAATCCTGTTATAATAGAGATTCCCGTATAATATTCTGCCCAACTTGTAACAGGTAATAGCTCCGTACCACCGTATAATGTGTGCTTTAAGTGGTAGCAAATTGCGTCTTGTTTTAGTCGGAAAAACGTGGATAACTGATTATGCAGACTCCTAGTGAAGCGATTGGGCAAGACAGTTATGGAACAATTATAAACATGCATTGAAATACTTTAAAGATGGTAAAGAAGAATTTCCTGTGTTAAGTATAACAATGCTTTCTTCTTGATTTCAAACCTTTAGTTTAAACTCATTTATCTAACATCGATTTTGACGAAAGTTTGACACTCACTGTGTTCTGTCTTGATGATTGACTGATTCCTGGATACATGACCAGTACAAGCGTCGATTTGTAGGTTAGTCCCGGCATTTCCCTTTTCCACGAACAAACTCGGGACATGGCGCTTTACTACCGCTCCACATTCAAATGTTGAATACCATTAGTCATGAGAACGTAAAGACCGCCCGTCTGCCCTTTAAAGGCGTTTATTGTTGCCCACTGATACTGGTACTATTCGAATTAGGGCATGCGCAAAATGGTTTCTTGCTACTGGATGCTCCTTATGGTAATTTGTTGTCGTGTCGTCACTTTTCTTCTATGGGTTTCCTTGGACAAATGGATAGAGAAGCGGACCGAACGACTTGAAACCAAACAGATTTGCACATCGAAGGTAAAAGAACCAATATACATATATATATAGACATACAAAATAAGACAGACTTATAGCTATGGAATAGAAGAACATAAAGACAGAACGGTAGAGTGACAAAAGGGCAACACAGTCTCACCAATATTCTGACAAAACACGCCAATTTTATCTATACAATGTTTGTATACGTATTCTCTCTCCTCGATGTCGTATGCAACACACCAAGCTTTTTTGTCCTCATTTTCTGACACCGAACGGTTTTCAGCTTGAATAGAGTAAAACGTGGGTGGATAGAATACTCAACACGAATCCCTATTTTCTTCTTATTGCGACTATAACTGTTTTGCTTGGTCTGGTCGTCAATATCTCAACAAGAAGTGTGCATTTAAAGTGACAGTTTCACAGAATGATAATCATTTTTATTAATTAAAGCGTTTTCTACTGATAAAATGGCAAAATATACCAATGTAGTAACATAAAACTAGATTATTGATATGCTTCTTATGCCCCTTCATGGCAGTTTTATGAAAACACTAAGAGCGTTATATTCGATATACCCATATGAAGTTTGAAAAAGGATGTTGTTGTTTTAGGAAACAAAAGGTTGAAATATATCATTTTGTGACAATAGCTTAAAAGTCATATAGCATTCCCGCTGATGTTTAATTGAAAGAGGTGTACCAACAACAGGAAACATAACAAAGCATCGTATCAATACTGTGATTCTTTTCGAAAAAGATTATTAAGGATATTCGTATAATCATTCATTCAAATCTAAAACGCATATACGGCAAATGAAACTATAACTACACCGTAACGAAAAGTGAAGTCGTTGGCCCGACCGTACACTAATAGAATTGTTTTACAAATTAAAGTCGATTAGTGAAAAAAGAACCAAACTTAAACATTATGAAGTCGCCAATATATCATAGGCGTGACTTCGTACACAGCGCTGTTTACCTTTTCGGTACAATGCAATCTGGTCTTCCTTTCCAACATAGTTCGTCTTCTGGAAAATCTTTTGAATAAGTGTGCAGTGGTTTACAGAATCTTTATGAAGAGATTCATCATTTGTCAGACAATAACAGTATAATGTGCTGCCTTTTCTCTGAAATTTAAGTCTAATTGGAAAGTGCCTTCGCTTTCCCAGAGCATTTAAGTTATTTCGAGGAAGTCATTGTTGTTTTTTTGTTGTTGTTTTTTCATGTTCATGGAATTCCCTTATTAGCATGGTATGATCTTATTTCTATCCAAAAGGGTGCCATGTGACAAAGAAATTGCCAAAAGACGAGATGTTTCATTCAAGCAGTTTGATTTATCGTTAGAAAGAATATTGGCTCGCACAATCTCTGGGTTTAATCTTTGTAGCAACAACTTTTCAATGTCCTACCCTCTGGTTTCAATGGGCATTGACCAATCCATTTGGCAAAGAACCCGTTGCCAGCTGGCAGTGATATCCCAAATAAAAAAGGGTTTCATTGAAATGAAAGGCAAAACTATGATTAGGCTTTCGTTTGTCTTCATATGCAGGCCGGATGAACCCTCACGAAAAGTCATAAGACCACATGTCTATTTTCCTTTTTATATCATGTTTCTGTATAGCCTGATAGTTTGTAACAGAGAAAAAAACATGAAATGGTCACTACATTTATCAAATTAAGCGATCATAAAGTCATTAAAACCACGTGGTAAGATAAAACTACAAGCTTCCACTCTTAAACAGTGAGTGAACGGTAACTAGGTCTAACACTATCCTAATAAAGGAAACAAGTCGCACATAATGGAGCTTTCATCTGAATTAATAGCGTCCGTAATAAGCTGTAAATTGTCATACGCTCCATTATTCTGTCTCCTTTAACAATCATAGATTGAAATACATTTGACTATTCAAGATAGAACAATCCAAGCCATGGCTTCAAAATACTTCGACGATTAATGACTTTTTAAGTTTGCACGAAAAGTGTGATGGTCTAAGGACGCCTTCGCACACTTTGTTGAAATTTGTAACACACACATTGATATTCAAATTGCGTCGATGTATGATACTCTAGTTGGAATCAAATGGTGTGCCCCGGGCTCGGGCCCAGTAGACCAATTTTCTATACAGTGTCTGGAAGGGTCAGACACCAGAAACTTTATCAGAAATTTCAGTGTTCATGCATCTCTTTGAATCTCAAACTGTCAAAATATTAAACGACATCAAAGTAAAGACAAATAAAATTTACCTGAATCCCTATTGTGGCAGCTGCCTTACAAAAGCTAAAACAGTATCCGATGTTTCCGATTAATGGTGCCACTGTTATACTGATGGTAGGTGTGTAATTAACAGCTGACAAACAACCTTTAATATAAGTAAGAGTTAATTTTAGCAACTTCAATTTAATGGCTTAAGAAAAACTGTATGGCCATATGATATTTCACGAACAATTGTAGATCATGTTTAAAGAACCTGGGTTTTGAGCGATATTTCATCGGGTCTGATGAGACATTTTGTTTGAACAATGAAGATATGCAAGGCTTGTCAAAGAGCGTCGATTTACAATTGAGGATGTGTTGTACACGAAAACAATCATAAGGAATCGACTGGATTAGAGTTGTTTGGCGCTTAAGCAGAATTTCAACAATTCCATGACAACCTTCTGTTTACTCTACATAAACTACTATTTGCGTGTCAGTGTTTCACAATACTTAGCCACATATTACGCCTTCATACATTGACTGTGTTTTCGAAATATGCAAATGGTAAGTTGTGAGAGTCATATCGGTTAATATGATTTATAAACTCTTCACAGTAATCTCCCTTTATGGGATTGATAACTGCTACCATAAATGTCACATGTCAATCTTCTTAGAAACGATAATGGTGTGACACCCCAAACAATCACGCATTTGTACTTTATCTATCGAAAATCGACATTTTTTATTTTGACTGGTCAGATGTTTACACAAAACATTATTACTACATTAACTACTACATAAGCTCTTGAAGACAAAATACATCAATTATGGTGGAATTGATCAATGCAGCATAACAAGAGGAGGTTACTGTAAGGAGTTGGATGATGTATAGCAAAGACTTTATCAAACTCCTCACAGTAATCTCCCTTATGAGATAGTTCCCTGTTACCACAAATGTCGTATGACAATCTTCTTTGAAACGAACATTTGACGTTTAAGTATGGCGGCGACAACCTAAAATAATTATTCATTGTGCTTTGTTTGTAAAGAAAACAAAACATTTTTCAATTCAACTGGTCACAATAACACACAGAAACGTTATTTCTAACTTAGCTACCATATATCCGATAAAAACTTGAAGATAAAATGCATCATTTAAGTCACATCCAAAACTGGAAGAAACTATTGTGGTGGAAGTGATCGATGCATCATAGCGAGAGGAGATTACTATAAGAAGTTGGATAATGTATATTTAGCAAAGACCAAACGAAAAATAATTATCAATTGGTTTGTGCGTATATATACTAATATGTATGAATGTGTTTCTCTGTCGAACTTCTATAAATTCTTCTCGTCGAGATGACCCCATTTAGAAAACCGAAAAGAGCTCTCGGCAAAGTATATTTCATAAGAATGAATTAAGAACTAGATCCACCAAAATAGTAATTTTGAAACAAAAACGAACATAGTTGTGACTGTTGTCGGTTTTTTTTTCTTTCTTTTTTTTTTCGTTTTATAATTTTCTAGTTTATCTTTTCTTCTTTCTGAATAAATATTAATCAGTGCTTGTGCCAAATGTGGATTTATGAAAATGGCTTCCATGGTCTGTTCTGCTATAACAAGGGGACAAACCCCGATATCTTAAGACTGGGTTTCTACCTTGGTCTCCTTTTAGCAAAAATTATTTGAAATTAAACTATATACATGTTAATAAAAAAAGGTTTTCTAATTACCAACGTTATATAATGAACACTTGAAAATGAATGGCTTTTTCCGTGATCTTTTGAAAAAAAAACTTCTGTCCATAGGCCTTAACTCCGTTTGATAGCCCTATTTGATACTTTGGGAAACAAAAGTAAAATGTGCAATGCATGCGAAAACGTCTGTTAAGCCATAGTAAGAATTTCTATTTACAGCCATCGTATAACGCACAACACTGTCTTACCTATGTTCTCTATTACAATATCTGGTTGGTAGTAGCCGGTCCATAGGGCGGTGCGTCGGTACTCATCAGGAATATTTTGGAGTTCTAGGGCGACATTCTTCCAGTCAGTTATAGGTGGTGTTGCTAAGTCACATGTCTCATTCGCCTCTTGCCAAGTCACGTTCTCGGTACAAAAACGAGGCTGCAATAAGAATTCGCGCAATAAATGCCTTTCTCTTTGATTACATTTGGGGTAACAATACAGTTTATTTACTCCCGAAGGTTGTACCATAAGAAGGAGTTCAATATATTCTAAGCAATGGCCCATAAGATACGTAAGGATGGCGTTCTGACTGATTTTGATATTTTTTATGGTAGCCATGCTTTTGACAATTTGCTGTGTTGATCTTTTCAGGACTGCTTGCAGAAGAAGATGAACAAAAGATGACGAATAACTGCGTTGACCTTTCCATTTGGGAAATAAAAATCAGAGGGTGGGGAAACAAATCAGGCGATAAAGAATCATGATAATCGTTCTTATAATATATCAATACATTTTAGAAAACCAGTCATTTTAAATCTGTTTTCTCTTACTATCTAATGTATCGAAACGTAATGATCACTCAGTCTAAATCATCTTAATAATTACGCCAGTTTTGCACGGTTTATTGACAATCTCTACACAGTTCACGGTCTTTGGCTTTTTCAGCATTTCCAGTAGTAACAACACCAGCGCCCTTGAAAGTCTAAACCGATATGAGTGACATCAAAAGATAATCAGAACTACTCGTGTATTTCCGTGAGCTGAGAAATACACCTCGGATATAAGTGAAGGGTTACAATTTTTCGGGTAAATCGGCCCCGGCGTAAAACACATTTCCTAAGCGTGCACGTTATGTAGCTCAATGTGTATGGAAGAGTTTGACATCCTTTTAAATCATTCTTTGTCGGTAATTCATATGAAACGGCGAAATTATAAGTTGTGGCATAAATAGTTGTTTCCTTAATCAAATTAAACGGCTCATTAGATTTCACATTTAAAATCTATTTTTGAAAACGAAAGTAAAGTGACGTCATTCTCAGAGATACAAAATGGGGACATCGAACTACCTGTATTTGGAACAATAGTATCAAACTATGGTTGCTGTAAAGGTTTAGTCAGTATAATATAAATCGATTAAAAACTGTTCTGAATGACTTGTACATCTATGAGCAATACAAATGTATGTTTACTATCATTTACTGTCGATTTAACCATTTATTATGATAAACAGACATGATACCGTGGGAACCGTGGTCCAGTGGCTTGCCGTCGGCTTCGTGATCGGAGGGTCCCGGGTTCGTATCCCGGCCGAATCATGGGAATTTTCCTGAGCAGAAAATGCATCCCACATTGCTCCTCTCCACCCAGATGTATAAATGGATACCTGTGAGGGAATCAACCAATGTGCCGTGGCTGCATTTGCGCCATATGTAAACGGCCGGTTTATCACCCTGTGATCGGGGAGGTTATCGTAAGAGTCGCCTGAATATGCCTAGCATAAATATAACTATAAACCCACCTTTACCTTTTACCTCAATAGAGTGTCCTTTCTTTTATTACAATTATCAAACGCAACATTTGATCCACGTTTATATACGTATACATGCTATGCCATGTCACCTTACTTACAACTAATGTTCAGCTTGATCTCAGCCTGCATGTACAAAGCGCTAGGTCAATCATATGAAGACTGGCATATAAAGGATGCCCCGTCATCCGTTCTGTTCGCTCTAAATGTATATTCAAGTTGCTAGCGGGGTTGTCCGGTTGCTAGTTCTGTACCAAGCCATTGTAGGTTTAGGATAACCTCCTGTGGATCTACACACGAGAATGACGGTAATACCGGTAACGATATTACCACCAGGGTCACTGGTAGAGATAACAGGAATGTTCGGACGAACTTGAAAAAATATTATAGAAGAACAGATTAGAGGAAGTCTATCCAAGGGAGAGTCTGCTTAAAATGTACCTAAAGCGTACATCATTTCTGAACATCTATATATAGACCATTTCGTCTCCAATTTTATAAATAGTATATATACAGTGATGCCTCGTTAATCCGAACACGTCCGTTCCAAACAAAATGTCCGGATGACCAAATCATCCGGACTAATGAAGCAGAGCATGTTCTTATACACATTAAGTCATGAACAATCTGTATGCACGTGTATACTTATAGCCCTTTAGCAAACGCCAAATTGTCGACCGTCCAAAATTGAAAGAGTTTGCAGACGACATTTCAAAAGGTGATGAAATTCAAAAATAATCTTCTCATATGGCAGAAAACATTGTGGGAAAAGGAGATATTGCTCGTCACGAGCAATACAGATAATACAAATATTTACCAGATGTCCTATACATCATCATATAAAGAAGAAGTAGTATGGTTTTGCTGTACATCTTGCCGATCTGTCTATCTGGAAAAAATAAATCATTTAATAAATCTGCTTCAGCGAATGCCAGTACGTCTTTGATGCGATCTTAAACAGGACCGACCACATGACTATCAAGCAAACGCATTAAACCTTCATCTGATAACTACCAGCTGCAATGCATAATGATGGATGATCTTTAGTCAGTATAACATTACATTTGAGACAAACCCAAAGAAAATAGTCCCCTCCCTTGACCGAAATGGACCTGTGTGCTGTCAGTTTCCGACTAACGTTCGGCAGTTACGGGTAATTCGGTTGTTTATAATAGGTAGTATTAGAATTAATATATCAGGGCAATGGATGGTGTATGTATACAGACAAAGCTTAGGTAATTAAAGATCCTTCAATTGCATTTAACAGGATTCAGCCTAAAATGTATTAGTTTACAGAACAGAACAGAACATATTTTATTAGAACTTAAGCATATTAGCTCATTGTTCTTAAAATACAATTAACTACATAACAATGAAAATAGTGTCATTTCATATATACAATTCGACTTAACAAAAAGCATTGCTCTGAAATTAGAGAACAAAAATTTAACTAAGATTAAGTATTTACTAGAGACATCAATGATGGTTTTCATTCTACAAAGTTGTGTATGAGAGTGTTAAAAACGTTTTCAACAATCCTCAAACATATCTAGCTATCATTTCTTGGCATAAACTGATTTCTTCTTTGTAAGGCATTTTTACAAAACAGTGCAAGGTTTGTCAGTATTTTGCTGTTTTGAGAATTAAGCAGACAAATAATCTTTTGCATATTTGGTCGTTCAATGAAACATTCTTCAATATAATGCAATCTTAATCTTTTAAAATAAGGGCAAATGAAAATGAAGTGATATTCGTCCTCAGTATCAGTTGATTGACAAAGTTCACATATTCTATTATTCAAGTTTATTCCCCTATGTCTACCACTCTATAGATAAGTTATGTGAAGATAATCTAATTTTTGCTATCATATTTCTTAGTGACCTTTTCCCTA
Organism: Cerastoderma edule; assembly: GCA_947846245.1. Classification (NCBI taxonomy): domain Eukaryota; kingdom Metazoa; phylum Mollusca; class Bivalvia; order Cardiida; family Cardiidae; genus Cerastoderma; species Cerastoderma edule. Next base: position 10,569,397 of record OX401409.1, on the reverse strand, counting down.
TCAGATTTAGGTACTCTGCTCTAGAAAAGTTTGACTTTGATACTTTGTAAAGACGTAAGGAAGAATACTGCTGGATTCCATTTTGACATTCGTTTATATTCAAATCTCGAAGTCTATTTGTAAATACTGGAATAAATGCATTTAATGCCACTGATTCTGGGAATAGCCAAATTTCTGTGAAGCCTGAAGAGTTCAGTAAATGTTTAACCTTATTCGTCCAGTTGTTGACATTGCTGTTAATTTCAATTTGACGATGATGGTGTTCAATTATTGCAGATAGAATACAATTTGAAGATTTAGAGCTGTGTATTTTAAGCCAATACTTAACAATGCGAATGTGTCTGTTTACAATAAGAGAGAATCTCCCTAATTCAGAGCACAAAGATAGTGTATTCGTTGACATTTTGACATCAAGTAGCCATTTACAAAATTTTCTATGTACACGTTCAATATTTTCGGCTTTAATGAAGCCCCATGCTTCACAATTATATCCTAAAATTGATGAAACAAATGCATCAAACAAATTAAACATAATATTGACAGGTACCTCCATATTCTTTGTAATACTAAATAAAAAACCCATTGCTCGTAATGCCTTGCCAGCGAGCGTTTTGGTGGCGTGTACAAATGACCCACCGCTGGAAAAAACAACACCAAGATAATTAAAAGTACTAACAATTTCTATTTCTTTCCCATCGATTGACCATTTGCACTCGCCACCTAGTTGACCCCCCTTCCGAAAAACTACAATTTTTGTTTTATCAATATGTATAGACACATTCCAGTTTAAACAATATTCCTTAAGATCGTCCAACGATTTCTGTAACCTGTTGGCTGTATCTGATAAAAGGGCTGCGTCGTCTGCAAACATCAGTAAATATATATTTAAATGTTCTAACGTGATCCCAGGGTTAGAAATGTTTTGCAGATGTAACTCAATGTCTTTTAAGAAGAGGGAAAACATCAATGGCGAAGTAATCTCCCCCTGCAAGAGGCCGACATCGCTCTTAAAAAAGTCCGAAATTGACCCCATGTGCTTCACACATAGTTTAACCTCTGAATACATAGACCGTAATACCTTTAATAACTGACCGTCAATACCCGATTTCATCAATTTAAACCATAATGCTTTCCTGTCGATAAGATCGTACGCTTTACGAAAGTCGATAAAGCATGCAAAAGTTTCCCTTTACTATAGATTTGACGTTCTATTAATGAGTTCAAGATAAATACTGCGTCAACTGTACTATATCCGGCCTTGAAACCGAACTGGGCGTCTGTTGGATTTGTCTGGATCTCGCAGGATATTGGCAATACTAAAGCTTTCATAGCAGAATTTAAATTAAGACTCAAAGGTATACTACAGCAGAATTGGCATAACGCTCTATCTAATACGTCTAAAGGATGTTTTTACACACAATTTAAGTCTCTCTTAAACGTTGAACATTATCTACTGTTTGATCTTCCTTTTTATTTGAGAAAGGCATTTGCGAAATTTCGGTGCTCAAACCATAGGCTCAATGTAGAAGTTGGAAGACACCATAATGTCCTAAGAGAAGACCGTTTATGTACTTTCTGTCTTGGGGAATCCGACATCGAAACAGTCGAAGACGAAATCCATGTATTTTTCTACTGTAAACGGTACGAAAAATATAGGGAAATATATATTGGGAAACAACTAAATAAAACCCAAGAAGCCTTTAACGCATACATGTCTTGCTCAAATGAATTACGACTATTGAACATCTGCAAATTTATTCATAAAATAATGCAAGTACGAAGCGACAACATTGTCTCTCTATGTTTATAACCATTTATCTGTCAGAGACAAGCCGTAACGTCTCCATAAACAGGCATACGTTGAGAGCACTGTGGCAAAACGACAATCCACACATCGTGAGCGGATTCTTCTTTTGTCACAGTGCTTTCAACTCCTATCTTTATATATTACACAATAACACAGTGTTTCATTCAATGATGTGTACATCTGCCTAGATGTGTTTAACCCAATACCGAACGAACTCTAGTGATTACTTGTCTGAAGCAGACGACCTAAGAAAACATTGCGAGAAAGGATGAAATTGCTCTTCATGCGCGATTTATCCTTTTCCCTTAATGTTTTCTACCCTATCGAAACTTTGTTTTTCAATTTTATCACATTTTGAATTGTCGTCTGCATGCTTTTTCAAATTGAGACAGTCCAAAAATTGCCGTTTAGTAATGGGTTGAAATGACCTAAAACTGAATTTAAAAGGACAGCCTTTGAGAATATTGCGATAAGGGGAGAACTTGCTGATCATGAGCGTATCCCTTGGTCGCAGAGTTATTACTTTTTATAAGGCTGTAAATTAATTTTACTATACATTTTACATTGTTATCTAGATGTGTTTAAAATTATCTCCTGCAGACTCCGCAAAATATAAGCAATGATAGCATTGTGATAGAAGTAGAAATCGCTCATTGTGTGCGAATACTTTCGTCACAATGTTATCTTTCTTGTATTAAGAATTCACTCAGCTTTATATGAATATTGTTCATCTACATAGCTGTGTTCAGAAACACCTGCTGCATCCTTCGTTACAGACAACCTTTGATAAGATACTTCTATTGTAAAAAGGGATAAAGCAATGTTTCAGTTAGTAGTTTGATCTTTTACCTAGATGTGTTCAATGTTGTCTGCTGCGGACATTTTGACAGACAATCTTTGGGAGAATTGAGGCAAGTGGGGAAATCGCTCTCCATGAGTGGATCCCTCCTTTTCCACAATATTTCCAACTTTCTTTAAGCATGAACACAGCTTTGTTCTGTATTCTGTCTGTTTGTCTATATGTATTCAATTCGTCTACTGCTGACTTAACAAATATATCAACCATTGAGGGCATTGTGACAAAGGGAGTATTAGCTCGCTGTAGGCGAATTCTACTTTTCTCTCATTATTTTCACACCGTTTTTCATAGGGTTGTCTTATATATTTGTATACATATGTTCGATATGCCTGCTACAGACCTCTTGAAACAGAAAATACTTAATTCCAAATTGCATGTTAATGCTTTTTAATATTTATGTAACATATATATCAGGGAAATATTGTAAAAAATATGTTTGTATTATGGGCCGGAGGCCTCATATATTGTGAATAAATCATTTGGTTAACAAATCCGATTTCTCAGCCCAATCCTTTAATCGGTTGTTAATTATGACAGTAAAAAGTTTTGCAAAGCAACTTATAAGCGATATGCCTCTGTAATTTGAGGGATCCGAGGAATCACCCTTTTTATGTATTGGAATGATAAGTCCCGAGGACCAACTTTTAGGGAAAACACCTGAGGATAAAATATGATTAAAAACTAATTCAAAAGAACGACATGTAAGATCAACGCATTCTTTCAAGTATTCATATAAAATGTTATCTAAGGAGCAGGATTTTTTACTACCTAACTGTTTACAAGCCTGACGAATTTCGCTCTTTGAAATTGGTCGGTCTAACTCTTCAAATGTACATGTATCATAACATGGGTTAAAATTATTTACAAAATCCAATGTTTCCTTGTTTGTAGGTTTCCCTGTTTCAGTTGAAAGTTCTTTAAAGTGATCAAAAAATTGTTCGAGTGTAACATTTTCAGAATTGAGTGATGTTTGTTTACTTTTGAATAATTTCCAAAATTCTCGTGGACGAGCGTTTCTCATTTCATTCATTTTTTTCGCTGTCTGTTATATTGTGATTTCCTTTTCCTGCAGTGATATTTGAAATCCTTTCGAGAAAGAAAGAGTTGTTCCCGTGACATAGCAGACTTATCCTTGTTAAACTTATTCAATGACGAACTATACAAATTCCGTTTTTCCTTACAACTATCATCAAACCAAGGTTTATTATTTTCTTTATTCGAGAGGCTTTTATTTTGTCTCGTCTTCCCAAAATATTTGTTTCCACAACTGTTTAAAAAACCTGTTAGTTTTAAAATCAATGTGTCGGAGTCGCTATGTTTGTTTATTTCCTCGAGTAGAGTGAGCTCGACATCGCTAATACCGGCCGACACGTCATGTAAAAACTGCTCACGATAATCATCGTTCCATTTGTGGCACTTAGTACATGTATGTGATATCTCGGGCGGGGAACATCTTGTTATGAATGAAAAATATAACGGCGCATTGTTAGAATATTCACTAAAATCAAGAACTGAAAATTCATGCAGACTATCAAAGTTCTGAGTTGTTGTCAATAAATAATCAACTGTGCTCTGGCCGTTATATGTTATGCATGTGATTTTACCAACGTCTTTATCGTTTGAGAAGCGGCCGTTTACGATTCTCAAATCCGTTGACTTGCAAAGATCAAGTAGATACTCTCCGAACCTATTCGTTCCGAAATCGCAGACCGTGCGTTTCGGAGGGGGAATAAGTTCGGAAAAATCCTCAATACCAAAATCATAATCATTTTCAAAAAAATCACATTTTTGGCCGACTCGGCTATTAGTATCTCCTGTTATAAAAACTTTGCCTAATTTACTAAAATGTGCAACATCAGCCTCTAAAACATGAAATAAATCGTTTTCATACAAATCATGGGGCAATATATACCGCTCCAACATACATATCGTGTTCAAAATGGAAAAAATCTTTGTTTAACCATAACCAAATTATACAATCTAAATCATTTTTCACTACTTTAATACCATTTCGGATATTGTCTTTAATTTTTATCAAAAGTCCACCACTCGATCTTCTCGCTCGTCTGTGTTGAAATTTACGGAAAAAATGTATAGGTTGGGAATAACCCTTTATATCAATCTTTGAAGTTTGTTAGTCCACGTTTCACATAAACAAATTATATCATAGCTTGTGATAAATTGCAGAAACTTGTTGTCTGACAGTTTATGGGATGTCAGGCCTTCAATATTCCAGGATAAACACCGTTACACACTCTCACCAGATTGCTAGTTGTTCTTCACGTACAGACGGTTGTCGATGTACAGCTTGTCTACCTTTAGGAATGCATCTTTCCCGTTTTCCCGTGCCTTTTTCATAATGGGTATGAGCTCACGGCGAACTTCCATGACTTCTTTGGGATACTGCTCCGAGATTCCGTAGCGTGTCCCTTTCAGCATTTTCGAATTACCCCGCACTTTCTCCCTGTCCGGATAATACGCAAATTTGGCTACAATTGGGCGGGTTTTATCATTCCTGAACTGACCAAGTCTGTGCGCTCTATGGAGTTTAATGCTGGTACATGCGTCCTCAATTTTCAAATCCCGCTCAATAAATCGTAGAACAGTGTTTTCACAGTTCTCCTCCTTTGCCTCGGGAATGTTGAAAAATGATAAATTATCACGCATACTTCGGCATTTCAAGTCCGAGGAAACAAAAGGTTGAACTATATCATTTTGTGACAATAGCTTAAAAGTCATATAGCATTCTCGCTGATGTTTAAGTGAAAGAGGTGTACCAACAACAGGAAACATAACACAGTATCGTATCAATACTGTGATTCTTTTCGAAAAGAAATATTAAGGCTATTTGTATAATCATTCATTCAAATCTAAAACGCATATACGGCAAACTGAATTATAACTACACCGTAACGAAAAGTGAAGTCGTTGGCCCGACCGTACACTAATATAATTGTTTTACCAATTAAAGTCGATTAGTGAAAAAAGAACCAAACTTAAACATTATGAAGCCGCCAATATATCATAGGCGTGACTTCGTACACAGCACTGTTTACCTTTTCTGTACAATGCAATCTGGTCTTCCCTTCCACCATAGTTCGTCTTCTGGAAATTCTCTTGAATAAGTGTGCAGTGGTTTACAGAATCTTCATGGAGCGATTCATCATTTGTCAGACAATAACAGTATAATGTGCTGCGTTTTCTCTGAAATTAAAGTCTAATTGGAAAGTACCTTCGCTTTCCTAGAGCATTTAAGTTATTTCGAGGAAGTCATTGTTATTTTGTTGTTGTTGTTGTTGTTGTTGTTGTTGTTGTTGTTCATGGAATTCCCTTATTAGCATGGTATGATCTGATTCATATCCAAAAGGGTGCCATGTGACAACGAAATTGCCAAAAGACGAGATGTTTCAATCATGCAGTTTTTGTTTGATTTATCGTTAGAAAGAATATTGGCTCGCACAATCTCTGAGTTTAATATTTGTAGCAACAACTTTTCATTGTCTTACCTTCTGGTTCCAATGGGCATTAACCAATCAATTTGGCAAAGAACCCGTTTCCAGCTGGCAGTGATATCCCCAAATAAAAAAGGGTTCCATTGAAATGAAAGGCAAAACTATGATTAGGTTTTCGTTTGTCTTCATATGCAGGCCGGATTAACCCTTCTTTCTCATGAAAGATCATAAGACCACATGTCTATTTTCCTTCTTATATCATGTTTTTGTATAGCCTGATAATTTGTAACAAGAGAAAAAAACATGAAATGGTCACTACATTTATCAAATTTAACGATCATAAAGTCATCATTAAAACCACGTGGTAAGATAAAACTCCAAGCTTCCACTCTTAAACAGTGGGTGAAAGGTAACTAGGTCTAACACTATCCTAATAAAGGAAACAAGTCGCACATAATGGAGCTTTCTTCTGAATTCATGGCGTCCGTATTAAGCTGTAAATTGTCATACGCTCCATTATTCTGTCTCCTTTTACAATCATCGATTGAAATACAATTGACTACTCAAGATAGAACAATCCAAGCCATGGCTTCAAAATACTTCGACGTTTAATGACTTTCTAAGTTTGCAGGAAAAGTGTGATGGTCTTCGGACGCCTTAGCACACTTTGTTGAAATTTGTTACACACACATTGATAATCAAATTACGTCGATGTATGATAATCTAGTTGGAACCAAATGGTGTACCCCCGGGCTCGGGCCCAGCAGACCAATTTTCTATATAGTGTCTGGAAGGGTCAGACACCAGAAACTTTATCAGAAATTTCAGTGTTCATGCATCTCTTTGAATCTCAGACTGTCAAAATATTAAACGACATCAAAGTAAAGACAAATATAATTTACCTGAGTCCCTATTGTGGCAGCTGCCTTACAAACGCTAAAACAGTATCCGATGTCTCCGATTACTGGTGTCACTGTTATACTGATGGTAGGTGTGTGATTAACAGCTGACAAACAACCTTTAATATAAGCAAGACTTAATTTTAGCAACTTCAATGTAATGGCTTAAGAAAAACTGTATGGCCATACTGAAACATTCTTGAATACATTTAATAGCTCAAGAATTGTCTAAGGATAAATGGCGTCGATTTTATTATTGAAGATTCATTGTATACGAAAAAGGTCATATGGGATTGATTGGTTTGATATGTCACGAACAATTGTAGATCATGTAAAAGAACCTGGGTTACGAACGATAATTCATCGGGTCTGATGAGACATTTATGCAAGGCTTGTCAAAGAGCGTCGATTTACTATTGTGGATGTGTTGTACACGAAAACAATCATTAGGAATCGGCTGGATTAGAGTTGTTTGGCGCTTAAACAGAATTTCAACAATTCCATGACAACCTTCTGTTTACTCTACTTAAACTACTATTTGCTTGTCAGTGTTTCACAATACTTAGCCACATATTACGCCTTCATACATTGACTGTGTTTTCGAAATATGCAGATGGTAAGTTGTGAGAGTCATATCGGTCCATATGATTTATAAACTCATCACAGTAGTCTCCCTTTATGGGATTGATAACTGCTACCATAAATGTCACATGACCATCTTCTTAGAAACGATAATGGCGTGACACCCCAAACAATCACCCATTTGTACTTTATCTATCGAAAATCGACATTTTTTATTTTGACTGGTCAGATGTTTACACAAAACATTATTACTGCATTAACTACTACATAAGCTCTTGAAGATAAAATACATCATTTATCGTGACAGTGATCGATGCAGCATAGCAAGAGGAGATTACTGTAAGGAGTTGGATGATGTAAAGCAAAGACCCAACGAAAAATATTGAAATAGGTTTTTGCGTATATATACTAATATATATCTGAATGTTATTCTCTGTCGAACTTCTATAAATTCTTCTCGTCGAGATTTAGAAAACCGAAAAGAACTCTCGGCAAAGTATATTTCAAAAGAATGAATTAGGACTAGATCTACCAAAACAGTCATTTTGAAACAAAAACGAACATCGTTGTGACTTTTGTCGGGGTTTTTTTTCTTTCCTTTTATTCGTTTTATAATAACCCCGATATCTTAAGACTGAGGTTCCACCTTGGTCTCCTTGTAGCAAAACTTATTTAAAATTAAACTATATACATGCCAATAAAAAAGTTTTCTAAGTACCAATGTCGTATAACGAACACTTGAAAATGAATTGGGGTTTTTTGTGATCCTTTGAAAAAAACCCATCTGTCCATACATGCATGCCTTACTTCCGTTTGATAGCACTATTTGATACTTATCATTTGAAGACGTCTGTTAAGCCATAGTAAGAATTTCTTATTTACAGCCATCGTATAACGCACATCACTGTCTTACCTATGTTCTCTATTACATTATCTGGTCGGTAGTAGCCGGTCCATAGGGCGTCGTGTCGATACTCATCAGGAATATTTGGGAGTTCTAGGGCGACATTCTTCCAGTCAGTTATAGGTGGTGTCGCTAAGTCACATGTCTCATTCGCCTCTTGCCAAGTCACGTTCTTGAGGTACAAAAACGAGGCTGCAATAGGATTTCGCGAAATAAAAGCCTTTCCCTTTGTTTACATCTGGTGTGACAATACAGTTTATTTACTTCCGGAGGTTGTACCATAAGAAGGAGTTCAATATATTCTAAGCAATGGCCCATAAGATACGTAAGGATGGCGTTCTGACTGATTTTGATATTTTTTATGGTAGCCATGCTTTTGACAATTTGCTGTGTTGATCTTTTCAGGACTGCTTGCAGAAGAAGATGAACAAAAGATGACGAATAACTGCGTTGACCTTTCCATTTGGGAAGTAAAAATCAGAGGGTGGGGAAACAAATCAGGCGGTAAAGAATCATGATAATCGTTCTTATAATATATCAATACATTTTAGAAAACCAGTCATGTTAAATCTGTTTTCTCTTACTATCTAATGTATCGAAACGTAATGATCACTCAGTCTAAATCATCTTAATAATGACGCCAGTTTTGCACGGTTTATTGACAATCTCTACACAGTTCACGGTCTTTGGCTTTTTCAGCATTTCCAGTAGTTACAACACCAGCGCCCTTGAAAGTCTAAACCGATATGAGTGACATCAAAAGATAATCAGAACTACTCGTGTATTTCCGTGGGCTGAGAAATACATCTCGGATATAAGTGAAGGGTTACAATTTTTCGGGTAAATCGGCCCCGGCGTAAAACACATTTTCAAAGCGTGCACGTTAAGTAGCTCAATGTGTATGGAAGAGTTTGACATCCTTTTAAATCATTCTTTGTCGGTAATTCATATGAAACGGCGAAATTATAAGTTGTGGCATAAATAGTTGTTTCCTTTAATCAAATTAAACGGCTCATTAGATTTCACATTTAAAATATTGAAAACGAAAGTAAAGTGACGTCATTCTCAGAGATACAAAATGGGGACATCGAACTACCTGTATTTGGAACAATTGTATCAAACTATGGTTGCTGTAAAGGTTTAGTCAGTATAATATAAATCGATTAAAAACTGTTCTGAATGACTTGTACATCTATGAGCACATACAAATGTATGTTTACTTTCATTTACTGTCGAAATAACCATTTATTTTGAACAGAACAGAACAGAACAGACTTTTATTTAGACTTGTACAAAGTACATCATCTACAACATATATAAAGTACAATTTGATAAACATTATGATAAACAGACATGTTACCGTGGGAACCGTGGTCCAGTGGCTTGGCGTCGGCTTCGTGATCGGAGGGTCCCGGGTTCGTATGAATCATGGGAATTTTCCTGAGCAGAAAATGCATCCCACATTGCTCCTCTCCACCCAGATGTATAAATGGGTACCTGTGAGGGAATCAACCAATGTGCCGTGGCTGCATTTGCGCCATATGTTAACGGCCGGTTTATCACCCTGTGATCGGGGAGGTAATCGTAAGAGTCGCCTGAATATGCCTAGCATAAATATAACTATAAACCCACCTTTACCTTTTACCTCAATAGAGTGTCCTTTCTTTTATTACAATTATCAAACGCAACATTTGATCCACGTTTATATACGTATACATGCTATGCCATGTCACCTTACTTACAACTAATGTTCAGCTTGATCTCAGCCTGCATGTACAAAGCGCTAGGTCAATCATATGAAGACTGGCATATAAAGGATGCCCCGTCATCCGTTCTGTTCGCTCTAAATGTATAGTTGCTAGCGGGGTTGTCCGGTTGCTAGTTCTGTACCAAGCCATTGTAGGTTTAGGATAACCTCCTGTGGATCTACACACGAGAATGACGGTAATACCGGTAACGATATTACCACCAGGGTCACTGGTAGAGATAACAGGAATGTTCGGGCGAACTTGAAAAAATATTATAGAAGAACAGATTAGAGGAAGTCTATCCAAGGGAGAGTCTGCTTAAAATGTACCTAAAGCGTACATCATTTCTGAACATCTATATATAGACCATTTCGTCTCCAATTTTATAAATAGTATATATACAGTGATGCCTCGTTAATCCGAACACGTCCGTTCCAAACAAAATGTCCGGATGACCAAATCATCCGGACTAATGAAGCAGAGCATGTTCTTATACACATTAAGTCATGAACAATCTGTATGCACGTGTATACTTATAGCCCTTTAGCAAACGCCAAATTGTCGACCGTCCAAAATTGAAAGAGTTTGCAGACGACATTTCAAAAGGTGATGAAATTCAAAAATAATCTTCTCATATGGCAGAAAACATTGTGGGAAAAGGAGATATTGCTCGTCACGAGCAATACATATAATACAAATATTTACCAGATGTCCTATACATCATCATATAAAGAAAAAGTAGTGTGGTTTTGCTGTACATCTTGCCGATCTGTCTATCTGGAAAAAATAAATCATTTAATTAAATCTGCTTCAGCGAATGCCAGTACGTCTTTGATGCGATCTTAAACAGGACCGACCACATGACTATCAAGCAAACGCATTAAACCTTCATCTGATAACTACCAGCTGCAATACATAATGATGGATGATCTTTAGTCAGTATAACATTACATTTGAGACAAACCCAAAGAAAATAGTCCCCTCCCTTGACCGAAATGGACCTGTGTGCTGTCATGTTCCGACTAACGTTCGGCAGTTACGGGTAATTCGGTTGTTTATAATAGGTAGTATTAGAATTAATATATCAGGGCAATGGATGGTGTATGTATACAGACAAAGCTTAGGTAATTAAAGATCCTTCAATTGCATTTAACAGGATTCAGCCTAAAACGACGATGGTGTTCAATTATTGCAGATAGAATACAATTTGAAGATTTAGAGCTGTGTATTTTAAGCCAATACTTAACAATGCGAATGTGTCTGTTTACAATAAGAGGGAATCTCCCTAATTCAGAGCACAAAGATAGTGTATTCGTTGACATTTTGACATCAAGTAGCCATTTACAAAATTTTCTATGTACATGTTCAATATTTTCGGCTTTAATGAAGCCCCATGCTTCACAATTGTATCCTAAAATTGATGAAACAAATGCATCAAACAAATTAAACATAATATTGACAGGTACCTCCATATTCTTTGTAATACTAAATAAAGAACCCATTGCTCGTAATGCCTTGCCAGCGAGCGTTTTGGTGGCGTGTACAAATGACCCACCGCTGGAAAAACAACACCAAGATAATTAAAAGTACTAACAATTTCTATTTCTTTCCCATCGATTGACCATTTGCACTCGCCACCTAGTTGACCCCCCTTCCGAAAAACTACAATTTTTGTTTTATCAATATGTATAGACAAATTCCATTTTAAACAATATTCCTTAAGATCGTCCAACGATTTCTGTAACCCGTTGGCTGTTTCTGATAAAAGGGCTGCGTCGTCTGCAAACATCAGTAAATATATATTTAAATGTTCTAACGTGATCCCAGGGTTAGAAATGTTTTGCAGATGTAACTCAATGTCTTTTAAGAAGAGGGAAAACATCAATGGCGAAGTAATCTCCTCCTGCAAGAGGCCGACATCGCTCTTAAAAAAGTCCGAAATTGACCCCATGTGCTTCACACATAGTTTAACCTCTGAATACATAGACCGTAATACCTTTAATAACTGACCGTCAATACCCGATTTCATCAATTTAAACCATAATGCTTTCCTGTCGATAAGATCGTACGCTTTACGAAAGTCGATAAAGCATGCAGAAAGTTTCCCTTTACTATAGATTTGACGTTCTATTAATGAGTTCAAGATAAATACTGCGTCAACTGTACTATATCCGGCCTTGAAACCGAACTGGGCGTCTGTTAACAAATCCGATTTCTCAGCCCAATCCTTTAATCGGTTGTTAATTATGACAGTAAAAAGTTTTGCAAAGCAACTTATAAGCGATATGCCTCTGTAATTTGAGGGATCCGAGGAATCACCCTTTTTATGTATTGGAATGATAAGTCCCGAGGACCAACTTTTAGGGAAAACACCTGAGGATAAAATATGATTAAAAACTAATTCAAAAGAACGACATGTAAGATCAACGCTTTCTTTCAAGTATTCATATAAAATGTTATCTAAGGAGCAGGATTTTTTACTACCTAACTGTTTACAAGCCTGACGAATTTCGCTCTGTGAAATTGGTCGGTCTAACTCTTCAAATGTACATGTATAATAACATGGGTTAAAATTATTTACAAAATCCAATGTTTCCTTGTTTGTAGGTTTCCCTGTTTCAGTTGAAAGTTCTTTAAAGTGATCAAAAAATTGTTCGAGTGTAACATTTTCAGAATTGAGTGATGTTTGTTTACTTTTGAATAATTTCCAAAATTTTCGTGGACGAGCGTTTCTCATTTCATTCATTTTTTTCGCTGTCTCATTGTTATATTGTGATTTCCTTTTCCTGCAGTGATATTTGAAATCCTTTCGAGAAAGAAAGAGTTGTTCCCGTGACATAGCAGACTTATCCTTGTTAAACTTATTCAATGACGAACTATACAAATTCCGTTTTTCCTTACAACTATCATCAAACCAAGGTTTATTATTTTCTTTATTCGAGAGGCTTTTATTTTGTCTCGTCTTCCCAAAATATTTGTTTCCACAACTGTTTAAAAAACCTGTTAGTTTTAAAATCAATGTGTCGGAGTCGCTATGTTTGTTTATTTCCTCGAGTAGAGTGAGCTCGACATCGCTAATACCGGCCGACACGTCATGTAAAAACTGCTCACGATAATTATCGTTCCATTTGTGGCACTTAGTACATGTATGTGATATCTCGGGCGGGGAACATCTTATCATAAATGAAAAATATAACGGCGCATGGTTAGAATATTCACTAAAATCAAGAACTGAAAATTCATGCAGACTATCAAAGTTCTGAGTTGTTGTCAATAAATAATCAACTGTGCTCTGGCCGTTATATGTTATGCATGTGATTTTACCAATGTCTTTATCGTTTGAGAAGCGGCCGTTTACGATTCTCAAATCCGTTGACTTGCAAAGATCAAGTAGATACTCTCCGAACCTATTCGTTCCGAAATCGCAGACCGTGCGTTTCGGAGGGGGAATAAGTTCGGAAAAATCCTCAATACCCAAATCATAATCATTTTCAATAAAATCACATTTTTGGCCGACTCGGCTATTAGTATCTCCTGTTATAAAAACTTTGCCTAATTTACTAAAATGTGCAACATCAGCCTCTAAAACATGAAATAAATCGTTTTCATACAAATCATGGGGCAATATATACCGCTCCAACATACATATCGTGTTCAAAATGGAAAAAATCTTTGTTTAACCATAACCAAATTATACAATCTAAATCATTTTTCACTACTTTAATACCATTTCGGATATTGTCTTTAATTTTTATCAAAAGTCCACCACTCGATCTTCTCGCTCGTCTGTGTTGAAATTTACGGAAAAAATGTATAGGTTGGGAATAACCCTTTATATCAATCTTTGAAGTTTGTAAGTCCACGTTTCACATAAACAAATTATATCATAGCTTGTGATAAATTGCAGAAACTTGTTGTCTGACAGTTTATGGGATGTCAGGCCTTCAATATTCCAGGATAAACACCGTAACACACTCTCACCAGATTGCTAGTTGTTCTTCACGTACAGACGGTTGTCGATGTACAGCTTGTCTACCTTTAGGAATGCGTCTTTCCCGTTTTCCCGTGCCTTTTTCATAATGGGTATGAGCTCACGGCGAACCTCCATGACTTCTTTGGGATACTGCTCCGAGATTCCGTAGCGTGTCCCTTTCAGCATTTTCGAATTACCCCGCACTTTCTCCCTGTCCGGATAATACGCAAATTTGGCTACAATTGGGCGGGTTTTATCATTCCTGAACTGACCAAGTCTGTGCGCTCTATGGAGTTTAATGCTGGTACATGCGTCCTCAATTTTCAAATCCCGCTCAATAAATCGTAGAACAGTGTTTTCACAGTTCTCCTCCTTTGCCTCGGGAATGTTGAAAAATAATAAATTATCACGCATACTTCGGCATTTCAAGTCCGAGGAAACAAAAGGTTGAACTATATCATTTGGGACAATAGCTTAAAAGTCATATAGCATTCTCGCTGATGTTTAAGTGAAAGAGGTGTACCAACAACAGGAAACATAACACAGTATCGTATCAATACTGTGATTCTTTTCGAAAAGAAATATTAAGGCTATTTGTATAATCATTCATTCAAATCTAAAACGCATATACGGCAAACTGAATTATAACTACACCGTAACGAAAAGTGAAGTCATTGGCCCGACCGTACACTAATAGAATTGTTTTACCAATTAAAGTCGATTAGTGAAAAAAGAACCAAACTTAAACATTATGAAGCCGCCAATATATCATAGGCGTGACTTCGTACACAGCACTGTTTACCTTTTCTGTACAATGCAATCTGGTCTTCCCTTCCACCATAGTTCGTCTTCTGGAAATTCTCTTGAATAAGTGTGCAGTGGTTTACAGAATCTTCATGGAGCGATTCATCATTTGTCAGACAATAACAGTATAATGTGCTGCGTTTTCTCTGAAATTAAAGTCTAATTGGAAAGTACCTTCGCTTTCCTAGAGCATTTAAGTTATTTCGAGGAAGTCATTGTTATTTTGTTGTTGTTGTTGTTGTTGTTGTTGTTGTTGTTGTTCATGGAATTCCCTTATTAGCATGGTATGATCTGATTCATATCCAAAAGGGTGCCATGTGACAACGAAATTGCCAAAAGACGAGATGTTTCAATCATGCAGTTTTTGTTTGATTTATCGTTAGAAAGAATATTGGCTCGCACAATCTCTGAGTTTAATATTTGTAGCAACAACTTTTCATTGTCTTACCTTCTGGTTCCAATGGGCATTAACCAATCAATTTGGCAAAGAACCCGTTTCCAGCTGGCAGTGATATCCCCAAATAAAAAAGGGTTCCATTGAAATGAAAGGCAAAACTATGATTAGGTTTTCGTTTGTCTTCATATGCAGGCCGGATTAACCCTTCTTTCTCATGAAAGATCATAAGACCACATGTCTATTTTCCTTCTTATATCATGTTTTTGTATAGCCTGATACTTTGTAACAAGAGAAAAAAACATGAAATGGTCACTACATTTATCAAATTTAACGATCATAAAGTCATCATTAAAACCACATGGTAAGATAAAACTCCAAGCTTCCACTCTTAAACAGTGGGTGAAAGGTAACTAGGTCTAACACTATCCTAATAAAGGAAACAAGTCGCACATAATGGAGCTTTCTTCTGAATTCATGGCGTCCGTATTAAGCTGTAAATTGTCATACGCTCCATTATTCTGTCTCCTTTTACAATCATCGATTGAAATACAATTGACTACTCAAGATAGAACAATCCAAGCCATGGCTTCAAAATACTTCGACGTTTAATGACTTTCTAAGTTTGCAGGAAAAGTGTGATGGTCTTCGGACGCCTTAGCACACTTTGTTGAAATTTGTTACACACACATTGATAATCAAATTACGTCGATGTATGATAATCTAGTTGGAACCAAATGGTGTACCCCCGGGCTCGGGCTCAGCAGACCAATTTTCTATACAGTGTCTGGAAGGGTCAGACACCAGAAACTTTATCAGAAATTTCAGTGTTCATGCATCTCTTTGAATCTCAGACTGTCAAAATATTAAACGACATCAAAGTAAAGACAAATATAATTTACCTGAGTCCCTATTGTGGCAGCTGCCTTACAAACGCTAAAACAGTATCCGATGTCTCCGATTACTGGTGTCACTGTTATACTGATGGTAGGTGTGTGATTAACAGCTGACAAACAACCTTTAATATAAGCAAGACTTAATTTTAGCAACTTCAATGTAATGGCTTAAGAAAAACTGTATGGCCATACTGAAACATTCTTGAATACATTTAATAGCTCAAGAATTGTCTAAGGATAAATGGCGTCGATTTTATTATTGAAGATTCATTGTATACGAAAAAGGTCATATGGGATTGATTGGTTTGATATGTCACGAACAATTGTAGATCATGTAAAAGAACCTGGGTTACGAACGATAATTCATCGGGTCTGATGAGACATTTTGTTTGAATAATGAAGATATGCAAGGCTTGTCAAAGAGCGTCGATTTACTATTGTGGATGTGTTGTACACGAAAACAATCATTAGGAATCGGCTGGATTAGAGTTGTTTGGCGCTTAAACAGAATTTCAACAATTCCATGACAACCTTCTGTTTACTCTACTTAAACTACTATTTGCTTGTCAGTGTTTCACAATACTTAGCCACATATTACGCCTTCATACATTGACTGTGTTTTCGAAATATGCAGATGGTAAGTTGTGAGAGTCATATCGGTCCATATGATTTATAAACTCATCACAGTAGTCTCCCTTTATGGGATTGATAACTGCTACCATAAATGTCACATGACCATCTTCTTAGAAACGATAATGGCGCGACACCCCAAACAATCACCCATTTGTACTTTATCTATCGAAAATCGACATTTTTTATTTTGACTGGTCAGATGTTTACACAAAACATTATTACTGCATTAACTACTACATAAGCTCTTGAAGATAAAATACATCATTTATCGTGACAGTGATCGATGCAGCATAGCAAGAGGAGATTACTGTAAGGAGTTGGATGATGTAAAGCAAAGACCCAACGAAAAATATTGAAATAGGTTTTTGCGTATATATACTAATATATATCTGAATGTTATTCTCTGTCGAACTTCTATAAATTCTTCTCGTCGAGATTTAGAAAACCGAAAAGAACTCTCGGCAAAGTATATTTCAAAAGAATGAATTAGGACTAGATCTACCAAAACAGTCATTTTGAAACAAAAACGAACATCGTTGTGACTTTTGTCGGTTTTTTTTTCTTTCCTTTTATTCGTTTTATAATAACCCCGATATCTTAAGACTGAGGTTCCACCTTGGTCTCCTTGTAGCAAAACTTATTTAAAATTAAACTATATACATGCCAATAAAAAAGTTTTCTAAGTACCAATGTCGTACAACGAACACTTGAAAATGAATTGGGGTTTTTTGTGATCCTTTGAAAAAAAACCATCTGTCCATACATGCATGCCTTACTTCCGTTTGATAGCACTATTTGATACTTATTATTTGAAGACGTCTGTTAAGCCATAGTAAGAATTTCTTATTTACAGCCATCGTATAACGCACAGCACTGTCTTACCTATGTTCTCTATTACATTATCTGGTCGGTAGTAGCCGGTCCATAGGGCGTCGTGTCGATACTCATCAGGAATATTTGGGAGTTCTAGGGCGATATTCTTCCAGTCAGTTATAGGTGGTGTCGCTAAGTCACATGTCTCATTCGCCTCTTGCCAAGTCACGTTCTTGAGGTACAAAAACGAGGCTGCAATAGGATTTCGCGAAATAAAAGCCTTTCCCTTTGTTTACATCTGGTGTGACAATACAGTTTATTTACTTCCGGAGGTCGTACCATAAGAAGGGGTTCAATATATTCTAAGCAATTGCCTATAAGATACGTAAGGATGGCGTTCTGACTGATTTTGATATTTTTTATGGTAGCCATGCTTTTGACAATTTGCTGTGTTGATCTTTTCAGGACTGCTTGCAGAAGAAGATGAACAAAAGATGACGAATAACTGCGTTGACCTTTCCATTTGGGAAGTAAAAATCAGAGGGTGGGGAAACAAATCAGGCGGTAAAGAATCATGATAATCGTTCTTATAATATATCAATACATTTTAGAAAACCAGTCATGTTAAATCTGTTTTCTCTTACTATCTAATGTATCGAAACGTAATGATCACTCAGTCTAAATCATCTTAATAATGACGCCAGTTTTGCACGGTTTATTGACAATCTCTACACAGTTCACGGTCTTTGGCTTTTTCAGCATTTCCAGTAGTTACAACACCAGCGCCCTTGAAAGTCTAAACCGATATGAGTGACATCAAAAGATAATCAGAACTACTCGTGTATTTCCGTGAGCTGAGAAATACACCTCGGATATAAGTGAAGGGTTACAATTTTTCGGGTAAATCGGCCCCGGCGTAAAACACATTTTCAAAGCGTGCACGTTAAGTAGCTCAATGTGTATGGAAGAGTTTGACATCCTTTTAAATCATTCTTTGTCGGTAATTCATATGAAACGGCGAAATTATAAGTTGTGGCATAAATAGTTGTTTCCTTTAATCAAATTAAACGGCTCATTAGATTTCACATTTAAAATCTATTTTTGAAAACGAAAGTAAAGTGACGTCATTCTCAGAGATACAAAATGGGAACATCGAACTACCTGTATTTGGAACAATTGTATCAAACTATGGTTGCTGTAAAGGTTTAGTCAGTATAATATAAATCGATTAAAACTGTTCTGAATGACTTGTACATGTATGAGCACATACAAATGTATGTTTACTTTCATTTACTGTCGAAATAACCATTTATTATGAACAGAACAGAACAGAACAGACTTTTATTTAGACTTGTACAAAGTACATCATCTACAACATATATAAAGTACAATTTGATAAACATTATGATAAACAGACATGTTACCGTGGGAATCGTGGTCCAGTGGCTTGGCGTCGGCTTCGTGATCGGAGGGTCCCGGGTTCGTATGAATCATGGGAATTTTCCTGAGCAGAAAATGCATCCCACATTGCTCCTCTCCACCCAGATGTATAAATGGGTACCTGTGAGGGAATCAACCAATGTGCCGTGGCTGCATATTTGCGCCATATGTTAACGGCCGGTTTATCACCCTGTGATCGGGGAGGTAATCGTAAGAGTCGCCTGAATATGCCTAGCATAAATATAACTATAAACCCACCTTTACCTTTTACCTCAATAGAGTGTCCTTTCTTTTATTACAATTATCAAACGCAACATTTGATCCACGTTTATATACGTATACATGCTATGCCATGTCACCTTACTTACAACTAATGTTCAGCTTGATCTCAGCCTGCATGTACAAAGCGCTAGGTCAATCATATGAAGACTGGCATATAAAGGATGCCCCGTCATCCGTTCTGTTCGCTCTAAATGTATAGTTGCTAGCGGGGTTGTCCGGTTGCTAGTTCTGTACCAAGCCATTGTAGGTTTAGGATAACCTCCTGTGGATCTACACACGAGAATGACGGTAATACCGGTAACGATATTACCACCAGGGTCACTGGTAGAGATAACAGGAATGTTCGGACGAACTTGAAAAAATATTATAGAAGAACAGATTAGAGGAAGTCTATCCAAGGGAGAGTCTGCTTAAAATGTACCTAAAGCGTACATCATTTCTGAACATCTATATATAGACCATTTCGTCTCCAATTTTATAAATAGTATATATACAGTGATGCCTCGTTAATCCGAACACGTCAGTTCCAAAAAAAATGTCCGGATGACCAAATCATCCGGACTAATGAAGCAGAGCATGTTCTTATACACATTAAGTCATGAACAATCTGTATGCACGTGTATACTTATAGCCCTTTAGCAAACGCCAAATTGTCGACCGTCCAAAATTGAAAGAGTTTGCAGACGACATTTCAAAAGGTGATGAAATTCAAAAATAATCTTCTCATATGGCAGAAAACATTGTGGGAAAAGGAGATATTGCTCGTCACGAGCAATACAGATAATACAAATATTTACCAGATGTCCTATACATCATCATATAAAGAAGAAGTAGTGTGGTTTTGCTGTACATCTTGCCGATCTGTCTATCTGGAAAAAATAAATCATTTAATTAAATCTTCTTCAGCGAATGCCAGTACGTCTTTGATGCGATCTTAAACAGGACCGACCACATGACTATCAAGCAAACGCATTAAACCTTCATCTGATAACTACCAGCTGCAATACATAATGATGGATGATCTTTAGTCAGTATAACATTACATTTGAGACAAACCCAAAGAAAATAGTCCCCTCCCTTGACCGAAATGGACCTGTGTGCTGTCAGTTTCCGACTAACGTTCGGCAGTTACGGGTAATTCGGTTGTTTATAATAGGTAGTATTAGAATTAATATATCAGGGCAATGGATGGTGTATGTATACAGACAAAGCTTAGGTAATTAAAGATCCTTCAATTGCATTTATCAGGATTCAGCCTAAAACGACGATGGTGTTCAATTATTGCAGATAGAATACAATTTGAAGATTTAGAGCTGTGTATTTTAAGCCAATACTTAACAATGCGAATGTGTCTGTTTACAATAAGAGGGAATCTCCCTAATTCAGAGCACAAAGATAGTGTATTCGTTGACATTTTGACATCAAGTAGCCATTTACAAAATTGTCTATGTACATGTTCAATATTTTCGGCTTTAATGAAGCCCCATGCTTCACAATTGTATCCTAAAATTGATGAAACAAATGCATCAAACAAATTAAACATAATATTGACAGGTACCTCCATATTCTTTGTAATACTAAATAAAGAACCCATTGCTCGTTATGCCTTGCCAGCGAGCGTTTTGATGGCGTGTACAAATGACCCACCGCTGGAAAAAACAACACCAAGATAGTTAAAAGTACTAACAATTTCTATTTCTTTCCCATCGATTGACCATTTGCACTCGCCACCTAGTTGACCCCCCTTCCGAAAAACTACATTTTTTGTTTTATCAATATGTATAGACAAATTCCATTTTAAACAATATTCCTTAAGATCGTCCAACGATTTCTGTAACCCGTTGGCTGTTTCTGATAAAAGGGCTGCGTCGTCTGCAAACATCAGTAAATATATATTTAAATGTTCTAACGTGATCCCAGGGTTAGAAATGTTTTGCAGATGTAACTCAATGTCTTTTAAGAAGAGGGAAAACATCAATGGCGAAGTAATCTCCCCCTGCAAGAGGCCGACATCGCTCTTAAAAAAGTCCGAAATTGACCCTATGTGCTTCACACATAGTTTAACCTCTGAATACATAGACCGTAATACCTTTAATAACTGACCGTCAATACCCGATTTCATCAATTTAAACCATAATGCTTTCCTGTCGATAAGATCGTACGCTTTACGAAAGTCGATAAAGCATGCAAAAAGTTTCCCTTTACTATAGATTTGACGTTCTATTAATGAGTTCAAGATAACTACTGCGTCAACTGTACTATATCCGGCCTTGAAACCGAACTGGGCGTCTGTTAACAAATCCGATTTCTCAGCCCAATCCTTTAATCGGTTGTTAATTATGACAGTAAAAAGTTTTGCAAAGCAACTTATAAGCGATATGCCTCTGTAATTTGAGGGATCCGAGGAATCACCCTTTTTATGTATTGGAATGATAAGTCCCGAGGACCAACTTTTAGGGAAAACACCTGAGGATAAAATATGATTAAAAACTAATTCAAAAGAACGATATGTAAGATCAACGCTTTCTTTCAAGTATTCATATAAAATGTTATCTAAGGAGCAGGATTTTTTACTACCTAACTGTTTACAAGCCTGACGAATTTCGCTCTGTGAAATTGGTCGGTCTAACTCTTCAAATGTACATGTATCATAACATGGGTTAAAATTATTTACAAAATCCAATGTTTCCTTGTTTGTAGGTTTCCCTGTTTCAGTTGAAAGTTCTTTAAAGTGATCAAAAAATTGTTCGAGTGTAACATTTTCAGAATTGAGTGATGTTTGTTTACTTTTGAATAATTTCCAAAATTTTCGTGGACGAGCGTTTCTCATTTCATTCATTTTTTTCGCTGTCTCATTGTTATATTGTGATTTCCTTTTCCTGCAGTGATATTTGAAATCCTTTCGAGAAAGAAAGAGTTGTTCCCGTGACATAGCAGACTTATCCTTGTTAAACTTATTCAATGACGAACTATACAAATTCCGTTTTTCCTTACAACTATCATCAAACCAAGGTTTATTATTTTCTTTATTCGAGAGGCTTTTATTTTGTCTCGTCTTCCCAAAATATTTGTTTCCACAACTGTTTAAAAAACCTGTTAGTTTTAAAATCAATGTGTCGGAGTCGCTATGTTTGTTTATTTCCTCGAGTAGAGTGAGCTCGACATCGCTAATACCGGCCGACACGTCATGTAAAAACTGCTCACGATAATTATCGTTCCATTTGTGGCACTTAGTACATGTATGTGATATCTCGGGCGGTGAACATCTTATTATAAATGAAAAATATAACGGCGCATGGTTAGAATATTCACTAAAATCAAGAACTGAAAATTCATGCAGACTATCAAAGTTCTGAGTTGTTGTCAATAAATAATCAACTGTGCTCTGGCCGTTATATGTTATGCATGTGATTTTACCAACGTCTTTATCGTTTGAGAAGCGGCCGTTTACGATTCTCAAATCCGTTGACTTGCAAAGATCAAGTAGATACTCTCCGAACCTATTCGTTCCGAAATCGCAGACCGTGCGTTTCGAAGGGGGAATAAGTTCGGAAAAATCCCCATACCCAAATCATAATCATTTTCAATAAAATCACATTTTTGGCCGACTCGGCTATTACTATCTCCTGTTATAAAAACTTTGCCTAACTTACTAAAATGTGCAACATCAGCCTCTAAAACATGAAATAAATCGTTTTCATACAAATCATGGGGCAATATAAACCGCTCCAACATACATATCGTGTTCAAAATGGAAAAAATCTTTGTTTAACCATAACCAAATTATACAATCTAAATCAGTTTTCACTACTTTAATACCATTTCGGATATTGTCTTTAATATATATCAAAAGTCCACCACTCGATCTTCTCGCTCGTCTGTGTTGAAATTTACGGAAAGAATGTATAGGTTGGGAATAACCCTTTATATCAATCTTTGAAGTTTGTTAGTCCACGTTTCACATAAACAAATTATATCATAGCTTGTGATAAATTGCAGAAACTTGTTGTCTGACAGTTTATGGGATGTCAGGCCTTCAATATTCCAGGATAAACACCGTAACACTCTCACCAGATTGCTAGTTGTTCTTCACATACAGACGGTTGTCGATGTACAGCTTGTCTACCTTTAGGAATGCGTCTTTCCCGTTTTCCCGTGCCTTTTTCATAATGGGTATGAGCTCACGGCGAACCTCCATGACTTCTTTGGGATACTGCTCCGAGATTCCGTAGCGTGTCCCTTTCAGCATTTTCGAATTACCCCGCACTTTCTCCCTGTCCGGATAATACGCAAATTTGGCTACAATTGGGTGGGTTTTATCATTCCTGAACTGACCAAGTCTGTGCGCTCTATGGAGTTTAATGCTGGTACATGCGTCCTCAATTTTCAAATCCCGCTCAATAAATCGTAGAACAGTGTTTTCACAGTTCTCCTCCTTTGCCTTGGGAATGTTGAAAAATAATAAATTATCACGCATACTTCGGCATTTCAAGTCCGTTAAGTCTGACCTTAGTTTACTATCATTTGCGTGGTGCTCCTTTTCATAATCCTTCATCCTTTTGAACAATGAATCCATATCCCTTTGTTTGCTCGAAATGTCATCAATTGCGATATTGTCTGCAACCTTGCCCGATTCTAGCTCGTTTATTCTGACCTCCATTTCCTTCAATTTCATATCAAACGAGTCCATTCGTTTAACGATTGCGGTGATACTCGACTGAATGTTATCCAAATGCGACAACTTCTTATCCATCGAATCGAGGCGTTGAACAATCATAGCGAATATGTCTGGGCCCTGATTTGTTGGGGGAGGGGTAAAGGGAGTAGAACAATGTTGTTGGTAGTTGGTAGGCAGTACTGGGGACCCCGAGTTTAACATCGTAAGGTAGGGTACATTAGAGCTGTTACCGTTATTATATATCGGCGATTGTCCGTGGACAGGCTGGAAAGGTTGGGTGAATGACTGACCTGTTTGTAAGTAGCTAGCTCCTTGTCCGTTATTCGCGCCATTTTGATCCATTATTTTCCTTTGTGTCTTGGAGCTGTTCGTAGTTTCTCCGGGCGAGTTTTTGTCCTTTTTTACGTTTTCTTGACATCAGCACCTTCAGTTATCATCCAATAACTTTGATATTCACAAGAATAAACTTTTTTGTGCTAGTTAAAAAGGTATGTCGAATTAAATCTCAATGTTTTCTCCGCGTAAAAATTTATGACCACCATTTTCACGCATGCGCAATTTGCATCGACAATTCCCTCCCATAAGGCTTTGTTAACATTTATTCAAATGCAACTTTTGCAATATTATACTCCTCCAAAATTGTTCATATGGAAAATCAATTACTCTACAGAAAAAACAACATATGCATGTAGTTATAAAGAACAAACAGTAACGTCTTCTTTGTGAAATAGAGTAAACATATGATATAATGATAATTTCTTGTTAGAAGACTG